>WNWU01000043.1:5905526-5915920 GCA_012654045.1 Ptyas mucosa | reverse complement strand
GAAGGAAGGAAGGAAGGAAGGAAGGAAGGAAGGAAGGAAGGAAGGAAGGGAATTTTTCACTTTATTTCTTTAGAAACATTCCCTTAATAAATGTTCAAGGGAGGGAGGGACGAAGAAGGGAGGGAAGAAGGGAGGAAGGAATGCACCCTATAATAAAATAATGTAAGACTATGCATGTGTATTTGCAATATTATCAAGTTTTCTGAATTTTAATCTCACTCTTTTCATTTGGTGCTACTGTTAATGTATTGAATAGAATAATTCATTATAAATGCAGGGCTCTAGAGACCATTATGAATTTTAAGCATATGAAACAAAGTGAATGAGTCCTTCAGAACTTCCCTTCAAATCAGTGTAGCATCATTAATTATTAACTTGCATGATGACCTAAATAAATCATAAGATCATATTTCTTTTAAATGCCACTTGTCATACGTCAAGCCAGTCCTATTTTTTTGAATAGATTCTAACACGTAGATGGAGAGGAGCTTCACTTCAATTGCGATTAAATAATCTGAGCTACGTACTATTAAACATGAGACATCCATCAACTGTATGGCTCCATCCATCATTTGTATGGAATAATGTTGGCATGACTGAGAATCTGTCATAATGTACCAATAGATTTCACTCCATAATTAAGCTGATTTCTTCAGTTTTCCAAAACGGGATGTGCAAAAACAATTAAAACCAATGATGCCTTTATAAGGTTCCCTATTTATAGGGTTACCTTTTTATTGAAGATCTACTCCTGTGCGCATACAGTTATTTATAACAAACTATAACAAACCACCATGACATCTGCCCTCTGGAACATCATCTGCCCTGTGGTTAGATTGGCCCTGATCCTATCATGCATTTGGAAGGCCCTGGAGACACAGTTTTGCAATCCAATTTAGGGATCAACAAAGACATGGTGAAAGTTAATATGCACTGGATTAAGACTTTGACACTGGAAATTTATGGTCCAAATGAGGGCAAAGTATAGTTTTATAAATAGCTTATGAAGGGATTAATAGGTTTCTCGTATGAAAATGGGTGTTTGTTGTGGGATTGAAAACTAGTAAAATCATTTTTCTTTGATTTAATGGACAATTTGGAGCTACTTGGTGTATGGAGACAGAAAAGTGGCAATTTGGGGTATTACACCTACATTTCTGAATGATATGGATCCTTTTCAAGAATTGAAATGATCTGGATTTTAAAGAATTTGGCTGCTAAGTTTTCAAATGTAAGCATATTGCTAAATATTTTTTTGGGTCAAAACGTAGGGAGTTTGGTTTATAAATGAAAATCTAACACTTTTAGATGGAGACTAAATGAAAAGTTGCTACAGAAAGAAGCAATAATGGAGGATATAAAATTAATTAAAAGGCTTTTTGAAAATAAAAGGTCCCAAATTAAGAACGGTTTAGGATGCAAGTAAAGCTTTTATTAGAGGTCAAGAGTCAAGGAAAAACACAAGGGATTTTTGATAAATAAAAAGAAGAAAAAAGAATTAATTTCCAGAGAAGATAAGTATTTCTCAACAAATTAAGCTTTTTCAATGATAATTATCTATGTTAACAGTAAGAGAAGTAGAAATAAAAATGAATTATGTAAAGCAAAAAAGAGTTTGCAATAAACTGCAGAAGTAAAAGGTATCAAATCTGCAAGAAGATGATACATACTGATGAACAATACAGCTGTACAAAAAGCATTTCATCCAGATTATTTTACATGATTTAAATAAAGTGACAAAATAGAGTGGCAAGATTTGGCTTTCACAAGAGATTATGTGCTGACATCATTACTGAATAATGACCACAAATCATTCACAATAATTCTAGCTAATAATCTGAAAATAATTTTGCATTTATTCATGAAGATCAGTGTGGGTTTTTAGCTAAAAGTCAATTAAAGGACAATGTTAGAAGTGTGTTGGATATTTTGGAATATCTGCAGCAACGTCATTTTTAAACAGTTGCATTTGATTTGCACAACTGCATACAGTAGGCCTCTGAGAATTTGGACTGGTCTTTCTTGTTCAACATTTTTAATTTTGGAAAGTACTTTATAAAATGCTTAAGATTGATCTGCACTTCACAAAAAGCATAAATAATTGTTAATGGAGAACTAACAAAACCCTGTGAGATATAAAAAGGAAGAAGACATGGATGTCCATTGTCTCTTGTTTATTTTCAGAATGAAACACTCACCACAGCTAACTCGCCTCACGATAACTCACAGTGGGATAATTCAATAATTCAATTTTTTAAATTATTTAAAATAATTTAAAAGATATTTTAATTTTTGTCATTCACATTTCATTTTGTCCCTCCTCTGACATCCTTTCTTTAATTATTCTATTCTATCACTTCTTTAATATCAGTGTAATTCCTATGCCACAATGAGTTGGTCAGTGGTAGTTGGTCAAGACAAGTTGGCTGCGGTGAGTTAGCTATTTATGGCGAGTTGTCCTAGACCTGTTTATTTTGGTTCTTGAAATATTAGAGATGTAAGACAAGATGAGAAGATTGTGGGTATAAAGATTTAAAGAAATTTATAAATTACAGGCTTTGCTGTTGATTCTGGAGGATCCTTTAAAGATAATTAAAATATTAATGGATAAATTAAAAGAATTTGATGCAGGTTTTAAGATCAAGGAACAGAAGACAAAGATGTTGATAAAAGTATGAAAGTAGAAGATCAAATAGAATTGATGAATAAAATGTGTTTTTAAATCAAGAAGAAAGCAAAATATCTGAATACCACTATCACAATATGAATTGTATGTTATTTTAAAATAACTATGTTAAGACATGGAGTGAAATTTTAAAAAAGACTTAAAATGAGAAAAACTACAACTGTCAATGCTGGGGAGAATTTATGTGATAAAAATGAATGTCTTCCTAGAATGGTGTTTTGGTTTCAGAGAATACCTGTTATGACATCTGAAAAACTATATAAACAGTGGCAGAAGGATATAGCTAAATTTGTATGACAGGTGATAAAACCATGACTTAAATATAAGATATTACAAGATGCAGAGGAAAGAAAAGGACCGAGTTTACCTGATTTGAAAATGTATTTTACAGCTTACTGTTTAGTTTGGTTAATAATAGGGGCTATGATGGCTCAGTGGTTAAAGACATTAAGCTTGTCAGCTGGAAAGCTGAAAGCCTGGGTTCAAGACCCAAGTGCTGCATGACAGAATTATGTCCTTGCTTACTTGTTCTAGCTCCTGTCCACCTAGCAGTTCGAAAGCAAGTAAATGCAAGTAGATAAATAGGTACCACTTCGGTGGGAAGGTAACGGCATTTCACGTGCCTCGACGTGCAGTCGTGACCATAGAAATGTCTTCAAACAACATCAGCTAAGAAACAAAGCTGACCACCGTCCCCTAGAATCGAACATGACTAAACAAGGGAAACCTTTACCTCTTTTTAATGATATTACTGGGCTGATTATTGATTTATTTATTTTATTTATTATTGCGATTTATATGCCACCTTTCTCCCTGTGGAGTCAAGGTGGCTTAGAAAATGACAAATTAAAATACAAATCACAATGAAATAAAATTAAAATCAGCAACCCTATTAAAACAGTTTAAAATTATGACAGTATACCCCCAAACGGATCAGTTGAGTTGACGGAAGAGCCTCGTCTTCAGCTCACGACGGAAGGAAAGAAGGTCGGGGGCTATCCTGAACCCATTCCAGAGGGTCGGAGCTCCCACAGAGAATGCTCTCCTCCTGGGGGCCGTCAACTGACATTGTTTGGCCAACGGCACCCTGAGGAGGCCGACTCTGTGAGAGCGCACAGGACAATGGGAGAGCGGCTGGAGATGGTCCTGCAAGTACCCCGGGCCTAAGCCATGAAGGGCTTTATAGGTAAGCACCATAACCTTGAAATGTGTCCAGAGCGCCACTGGCAGCCAGTGCAGCTTACGCAGGAGAGGTGTTACACAGGAGCATCTAGACGCCCCCGTAACTACCCGCAGGGCTGTGTTCTGGACTAACTGGAGCCTCCGGATGCATCCCAAGGGCAGCCCCATGTAGAGGGTGTTACAGTAGTCCAACCTAGAGGTAATGAGGGTGTGAGTGACCGTGGCGAGGGCATCCCGGTCTAGAAAAGGGCACAGCTGGCACACAAGACGCACCTGTGTGAAGGCCCCCCTGGTTACGGCCATCAGATGGTCATCTAAGGACAGCCGAGAATCCAGGAGGACACCCAAGTTGCGGATCCTATCAGAGGGAGCAAAAGTTTCTCCCCCGATCATTAAAGATGGAACCTCCAGATCCCGGGATGCCGGCATCCACAGCCACTCAGTCTTGGAAGGGTTGAGTCTAAGTCTGTTCCTCCCCATCCAAACCCGCACCGCTTCCAGGCAGTGGGACATCACGGAAAGGGCATCCCTAGGGTGGTCAGGGGTGGAGATGTGAAGCTGGGTATCATCAGCATATAGATGATACTTCACCCCAAAACCACGAATGATCTCACCCAGCGGTTTTATGTAAATGTTAAAGAGCAGAGCGGAGTGAACCGATCCCTGAGGCACCCCACAAGTGAGAGGCCTCTGGGAGGATCCCTAACACCACCCCCCGCCCAAACAGACTGCAGGCGACCAGAGAGATAGAAGGAGAACCACTGTAAAACAGTGCCTCCTAATCCCATCCCCCTAAGCCGCTGCAGCAGGATACCATGGTCGATGGTATCAAAAGCCGCTGAGAGGTCAAGAAGGACCAGGATGGAGGATCAACCCCCATCCCTGGCCCGCCAGAGATCACTTACTAGGAGGACCAATGCCGTTCCTGTGCTGTGGCCACGCCTGAAATCAGATTAAGGAGATAAAGAAGTTACATTAAGCACATATATTCTTAAAGAATCCTGATGCTATATACATTATTAAGAGGAGCCAGTTCAGAACAGACATGCCTGAAGACCAAACACCTTAAGCATGCTAACAAACTTCAGGCTTCATAAGATTGTGTTATTATGAATAGTGATTAACCAGAAGCACTCTCAATGCTGTAAATGAATGCAAACCAGCAAATTAAGTAAGCGAAGAGATTGTAATGACTCTTTCTCAGTGTACTTCTTCAACCAGGTTATTATTATTTTTCAGCAGGTTTCATGGAATGTTTTTCAAGAATGCTCAGAATACACTTAAGGCTGACTGTTCTGGTTCTCCATTCACTTTTCATGCGAGCAATGGAAATGAAATTGCAACAACATTTAATGAAATAAAAAGTGGGACTTTTGTTAAACTGTTCCTATGTGTTGAGCATGATTAATGAAAGTGACTCTGTTAATATGCCTTACAATGAATAGGTTTCATGAACCTCATCCTTTATTATGCTCACTGGCAGTATAGCTATTAACAGTGCTGGAGCCCAGACTTGTACTTTGAAACATTTTAGACAGAAATAATAGAATATTTCCAATTAAAAAAAGATAATCTTCCTTCAGAAGAAGAGCAGTAAGTATTGTGAATAATTTAAAAGCCACGGGGAATATAAAGATTTATTAAATTTCCCAACAAGCAATAAGCTAGAAGTTTTGATTAATGGCTGAGAACCAGAACCAGAATGAATCAAGGACTTTTAAAAACAAGATGTGTTAATGCATTTTTGTTACATTTTTACTGTACTTCAAACTATTCTTTCCACTTCGTGAAAAAAGTTCTTTTTAATTAAAATTATTTTGTCAAAGTTTAGGAAGCACGTTCTATAGACTAGGATCTGCCGTGAGATGGGTTAAAATATTTTAATTATCAAAATATTGAATTGCATTATTTATTCCAAATGATTTTGTTTTTGCAATATTCAGAAAGCAACGTTCTAAAGTTTATTTTTTCTGATTTCATCAAAGCTAGAAATCATAACAATTGGCGATAAAACTCATTCATTTCATTCCAAACTAGTCAACAAGATGCTATATACTTGAAAAAATACTAATTCAAAATGCAGTCTAACAACATGCTGGAAATTGTTCAGCTAAGCACCTTCAAAGAAACAACATCTGAAATGTTTAATCATATAAAAATGTAACTACGTAGAATAAATAGCAATAAGTAACAAAACAAAACTAGAAGTAAACTCACAAATGTGAGACGAATGGCTACATATATTGAATAAAGAAATAAAACGTCACTATTATTAATAATACTAGTGTCTAAAATAGAATTGTTGAAATATATAAAACTATGTAAATGCAGAAATGGCTTTGATTGAAACCTGTTATCAAAGAGCAATACTCCACCAGCTTAAAATCTGCTGGTATAGTGAGCACTGTTGGTGCCTTTAATTCTTATTTCATTGACATGACTAGAAAATTATTTAAGCCAAAACTGTTTCCCCCTCTTTGTAACTTAATCAACTCATTCCACCTCAGTCCATCTTAAAGCATGAACAATTTTCTGATATATTAGCAATATCCAGTTTATATGTACTTGGTGTTTTGCTAATATCAACTTGTCAGGTCACGCACCAAAATGTCTTTGCAACTCTGTACAATTTAAATGCTTTAGTTGGCCGTTATTGTTAGGGAAAAAAAGGTGCTATGTGAACATATTAACACATTGTCACGCTGATTCCCAATTGCTCTCCGAAGTGGCAGAGAGGACACACGGCTTACATTGCAGCGAAACTGATTTACATTTACATTCCATATATGGTGTTATCCCCCCACTTTCTCATCCTTCCCTTCAGATAACCAATCGCGGCTCAAAGATCAAATGAAGATCTTCTGTATAATCTGGCAATTTTTTTAAAAAAAGCCTGGTTTTTACAAAGAGCATTTTCTAACAGGTTATCAAACAGATAGATATTCGCTTTCTAAGAAAAATGAAAAAACCCAATCAGTTGTTTACCTGACTAGATGAGGACTTCAAACTGGATAGAGATCTGAGTCATATATTCTTGTCTATGACCCCTGCTGTTTCTAATTTCATGGCATTCAGTGAAGAGGCACCGTATACTTACGTTCTTTGGAATGAAAGTACAGCTCTCAGGATAATCTGGAGCCCTTAAAAATAAATTTTCTTGAAGAGCTCTGCTTGTGCTCAACAAAATCATTTACACCTCCTCTGCAGAGTTCCCAGCTGTCTGTATGAAGATCAGGAAAACTAAGGGATGGGTGAAAAATTGACCTCGTTTTTCTTTTATCCAGTTTCTTTTATCCAGTTTCAACTCTGAAAAGAGTCTCAAACAATCAACCCCAAAAACATTATCATAACTGACTCCTAAGAGCAGAACTTTTGAATTGGGGGAAAGAGAGGCAAGAGGAACTGCAATGTAAAGGAATCCTGGGTTATTTCTGTGTAAAACTTTTGCTTGTTTCCTGTCTTTTGGGCAGAAGCTTCTGAAACAGGAGTTCCTAAACTGGGAGTAATTTACAAAGGGATAATTTGGACACATCCTGAGGGTAATGGAGCAATTTGGAACTGCTTATGTCAGGTTCAAGGATCCAGTTGGGGACTGATGTTGCTGCAATGGTTGTGTAATACAACTGAAGTTTATCTGTCTGCTTGCTTGGAACCATTTTATTTGAGACTGGGGGAAAAAAGATAATGATCACCCCCTATAAAATAGACCAGATTGAGAAACACTACCACATAGTAAAATAAATTACTTTTATTGGAGCAGCTCTAGTCATAGACACTTGTAACTCTGATTGTGCCCCGTGCCCCCCCTTCATGTGAACTAGTGAGGGGCTAAGACATTTTCTCTATTTCGTTTCTTAGAATGAACTTAAAGCACACTTCTCTGATTGTTCTGTAGAAAGTCAGCACCAGAAGAATGAAATGTTTTGGGAAATATTAAAAATGAAGAATATTATATTTCCCTAATGAAGAAACATGTTTTTTAGAGGCAGGAAGCAGACTCAGTCTTTCTCAATAGCCCCAGCAAATATTTGTGCCCATTAAGAAAGATTGGGCCAGCCTATTCAGAAACCAGCCCCAAGCAGAAACTGAGGAAGCCACCTTTTAGAAATGCAGAATTGGCAATCCATTCAAGACAGGATATTTTGAAACAAAGGCAAAATGGTAGGATTAGAAGCAGCCCAGAGCAGTCAAAACTTCAACCAAACCTGGGAGCTCAGAAAAACACCTAGGATTTCAATTTCCTCTTTTGCCTATAGCGCCAGCTATGACCCCTACATGACCCCATAGGAATCTGACGACAGCCAATAGAATATTAAAGGACATGTTCTTGCACAGGAACAGGAAGTTCAAATACAAAGCACAAAGAAGGTATAAAAACCCTTCACTCTCAACTCCATTTCATCAGCTGTCCAGAACCATAAACCTATGTGGTTCTGCTTCATCAATAAACCATATTTTCAATCAGCATCCATGTTTCCAGTGTCTTTCTCCCACCTTGGAACTGAACCAGATGGATATTTCTTCCTACAGTTCGTTAGATTGTGGTTATTTATCCTGTTTTTCAAGGCTATACCCTCTACAGTAATTGAATCAAACAGTTTAAGAACCATTAATTTAGGAGATAAGATTATTGGTTTTTGTCTATCCTTCTAGTGTTCCTGTATCATCTTTAAGTATGGCAGCTTCAACTTAGTCTCACAATACCTGTAAACACATTATCTCAGTGATTTCCTGAAATAAATGCAAGAGAACATCAACACTATCATTTCCTTAATTTAAAACACATTACACTGTTATTAAAATGCCAGTTTGATTGTCAGAGGAGTCCAAATTCCTGTATAAACTCCTAGAGTATATTGCAACTCGCACAATCTTTTTATTTCTCTCTGACTCAGGGATGGCTAAGAAGATTGTTTGATTCACACTGTAATTCCAACAAACCAAATTTTTTCCCAAGTTATTTATGATTCAGAAATGGTTTCTTTTTTTATTATTATTTTCAAAATTTGCACATTTCTAATTTTGTGATGCAGTTCATTTCTCAAAAATATGTCAGTGGGGCAAAATGCACAGGAACAAAAAGGTATGGCATTACAACTAGACAGAACTAAATTAAGTGTAAAAAAAAAACCCTAGAAACTGGTTGAAATTAATCATGACTGAAACCTTATTCTCTCACTTCCAGTCAGTAGGTGCTGTGATGGAAAGAAATCCAGTCTTTCATACTTTCTGCAAATGAAATTTTGGTTGTATAATACCAGCGCCTGATATATATAACAGAAGAAAAGGCAATCCGGTGTCCTCGTCATGCCTTGTATTTCACTAAGATTTAGCCAATACTGGTCGGGCATAATAAGAACTGTGGTTCCAAATTGTTGGAAGGAAAGCTTGCATTAACACCACTTTTCTCCTGTCTGTAAATATAAAATACCAATTCTCTCATAGTCAGTACGAGGTTTGTGGGGAAATCTTTATTTTCAAAGTACTTGTTATCAAATGCAAATAGAAAGCATGATTATTTTATGAATAGAGCAGTAAGTAACTTACTTTCACCAGTCCAGTGATTTATTGTTATTTGGATAAGTAGCAAAGACTGAACCTAGTACATCCTCTTCACTACCTCTATAGAGACGGTCAGTGATGGTTGTCCCCAAGATGCTTTTTCAGAAGGAAAGTGAACTTTCTTTGTTTTTCCTTGAAGACTTTTCATTTCTCATTCAGAAAGCTTCTTCAGAAGCGAACGTCTTCAAGGAAAAATAAAGGAAGTCCAGTTACCTTTTGAAAAAGCACCTTTGGGATCTCCACTACCTCATCCCACCCAAATACAGAGGGATTGGGGCAGTCTAGGGTGAAAGGTGTCACAAAAAAACCCTCTTGGTTTGTGAACACTCACTGAACCCAATTATTTCACGTTTTGACCAGGGGTGAAATCCAAAATTTTTCCCTACCGGTTTTGTGGGCATGGCTTGATGGGTGTGGCAGGGGAAAGATACTGCAAAATCTTCATTCCCTCCCCTCCTGTGGGAAGGATATTGCAAAATCTCCACTCCCACCCTACTCTGGGGACAGAGGTGGTATTTGCTGGTTCTGCGAACTACTTAAAATTTCCGCTACCGGTTCTCAGGCTACCGGTTCTCTGTTAGAACCTGATGGATTTCACCCCTGGTTTGGACCAAGTGTGAATGCACAGCTTTCCATTCTGAGTATATGAAAATATATTCAGTAGGATCTTGCACCTGTTCATTAAATTTTAACTGAATTTTATGTACACCTGTAATAACTACAAGGAACTGTTATGTGTGGTTGAAAGTGCAGAAACATTTTGATGACAGATACAAGAGCTGGAAGAAAGGTGTTGAGCAAAGATTTGTGTGTCCCACATGCTTCTCTTTGTCCGAAGCTTGCTACTAATTTTTTGGATAAGAGTATTTTGTCTTGGCCAGCATTGATGAAACTGTATCTGCTGGATAGACTAGATCAGACTAGACTAGACTAGACTAGACTAGACTAGACTAGACTAGACTAG
>WNWU01000043.1:5869511-5902112 GCA_012654045.1 Ptyas mucosa | reverse complement strand
GAAAGAAAGAAAGAAAGAAAGAAAGAAAGAAAGAAAGAGGAAGGGAATAAGAAAGGATGGAAGGAATGACAAGGAAGGAAGGGAAGGGAAGGAAGAGAGAGAGAGAGAGAAAGAAAGGGAAGAGAGGGAGGGAAGAAGGAAGGAAGGAAGGAAGGAAGGAAGGAAGGAAGGAAGGAAGGAAGGAAGGAAGGAAGGAACCCTTTCTAATTAATATATTTAAGATATGTCAAAAAATGTAAACTCATAATTTGCTAGATTAAGCGTAGAAAGCCCAGCAAGAATTATAAATTACAGTTTAGTTTAGTTGTTTTTTTAAGCATAAATCATTAAAAAGGAATGAAAGATTAGCTTTTCAATTGGTCTGGACATTTTAACACCTCTCCGTGATACAGATCAACCATATTATTATGTAATATAAATGATTTGCTAGGCACTTTTAACATAAAGTGACCCACAAGGTTGCATTTCACTTCCTATTAACATTCCCATCAACAAATCCAAACATTTGTTCACCCAAAATTAAGCAACTTGTGGTTGTGAGAAATGTATTTCTATTTCAGTGCTGCAATTGAACAGGAATCTTCCTTTGTGTTCTTTATTCAGTCCAAAGGGACACAGATGCTAAATAAAGTTCACTTCACACAGTTATTTTGGTAAAGCTTTTAGTCACATTATCCAAATATGCCTTCATCCATTAATAGTTTCAAAGGGAAATAACCTGAAATTTACCCAGGACAGCATGAAAGTTCAAATTTCTTGTTCTAACTAAAAGTCACATGCTCATTTGTTTGGATGAAGGATGGGACTTCTCTAAAGAAACTATTTTACTTCATTTTATGGTTATCCACTTCAAATATAGGAGAGTAACTATAGGGCAGAAAAAAACCCGTGAAAGAATGAATGTGTTGAAGAAGTCACTCAAGCTTTTATTGTCCTATTCTTGCAATGCTTTCATATATACTAATATTAATTAGATTTTAGATTTATATACCAACCAACTCCCACCATCAAACAAGAATATATGTCTATCTCAAGTCCTTGTTCATGTCCAATTTGTTCATGGCCTGGATTGATTATAAGAAAACATTTGATTCTGTTCCACACAGCTGGATTGAAAAATGCTTAAACATTTTTGGAATTACCAGCAACATCCAGAAATTCCTGAAGACTTCCATGAAGCTATGGCAAACTAAGCTGATGCCTTGTGGAGAAGAATTTGGTGAAATTGAAATCAAACGAGGAATCTTCCAAGATAACTCACTGTCACCTTTGTTATTTGTACTTTTGATGGTGCCACTAACAAACATCTTGAACAAAACAAACGATGGCTATGAAGTGGCTAAAAAGGTTTGAAAATGTCTCATTTGCTCTATATCAAGAGTGTCAAACTCACGTCATCACGATGTCAACACGTGACGTATCACAATTTTTTTCCTTCACTAAACTGGGCATGGGCGTGGCCAGCACATGACGCATCCAGCCCGCAGGCCGCGAGATTGACACTCCTGGTCTACATTGGATGATTTAAACTGTTTGGAAAAACAAAAGAATTGAGCTCATTGCTGAAAAGCACTGAGGAGTTTAGCAGAGACATTGAAATGTGTTATTTCAAAATATCAGCAATGGAGAAAAGACCCGAATTTTCCCACCTCACTTCCATGATTGAATAATTATCAATCATCCAGAATGACACCGTTTCCATTTACAGGCATGTGCATAGTGCCTGAGGGAGGGGGGGGGAATGGCCTAATGTCCAGCATTTCTGCCTCTAATTTTGATCTATTGCCGTTCTGGTTTATATACTGAAAATATGGTTTAGCTTCTTTAGGCTCATATCAGTGATTTATTAATGTTTCTCTGCCATTTCACATCATTTTGTTTATTGGGGTGAATAAAACAGGATGAGTGAAAGGAATTTTATGCAATGTCTTTGAACAGTGTTCTGTGTCAAACAGTTCCAAGCAGCTAGAAATAGCCTAGCAGGGATTTTATTTCTCACTGACATTTTTTAACATATAAAAAAGACTTGAAGCATATGTTTGTATCTACAGAGGCTTAAATTATAAACGGTTCCTAGCAAAGATTTGTCATTTTATCACTTTGTTTTTCATTAGTTAGCAAAGAATAAGACTGCAAACATAAGCTAAATGATACTAAGCTAACTCATAAGGTACTGAGGATATCTAAAGATGTCCCTGCTTTAAGAGTCACAATAAGACACTTAAGACTGGCTGCTTTAATTTTCTGATTCATTAGAGCAGTTTGTCAGGTTTTATTGAAACTTAAAGGTCATCCATTCAATCAGTAATGAATTCCAGAGAGATGTTGCATTCGGGTGGGGTCCACAGCTCTTCTTAATCATCATTAAGGCATTCATAGGTCCAATGGTAGTTAGTCCCATGAGCAAAGTGAAATTGGTTTCTAATTATAGGGTTGCCACATCTCGCATGCAAACAATGGGTGACCACTAGGTGGACAGCAAAGAAATATAGACAATGCTCTTTTTTTTTTTTTTGGATGCCATTTGGTGGTCGGGTGATGGTTGCCCCATGGTTAGTTTTACATTGCAAAATGTTGGTGTTGACCTTTAGAGGTATAAATGTTAGAATCCAAGTAAACCAAAGAACATCTACACCCTAGTGAATTTGATCAAGCTTTCAGGTCATACTTAAAGCACTTATCCTAGTTCAATGTTAAGGGAAGTTGAGGGAATGTTTTGGAATACCAGCATCTCCTGGACAAAGAGCCGAAAAGAAATTCCTGTCAGCTCTTTTTGCAGCATTGTCCCAAGGGGACCACTCCGTAGAGATTGTCTATTTTCTGAGTGTTAAGTGATCACTGCCACTGGGCAGTGAGGTTGTTGCTGCGGGGGTGCCCTCAAAGAAATGGTGTGGGGTCTTTTTTTGATCTTCATGAAAAAATATTGGGCAGAGCTAGTACATGTTGCTAGACTCACCAAATAAGGCTTGATGTAGTAACTAATTGGCAGAAGGAAATATGGTGGGAACTTCAACCTGGTTTTAGAAGGAAAGAAGACACGTATGTTCAATTGGGTAAATAGATACCTCCCCTTTTTTTCCCAGGATAGTTTCAAAGTAACCCCAAGTTAAAGTACACCAATCATTACTGAATGGAAAGATCGCTGCCTCAATTCTTTGAGAATTTTTACCAGAGTAAACAGCAATATTTTTTTTAAGATTATCAGTGGATTGATAGCTTTGTGATTATATGTTATATAGTGCCAGGGATAGGCAATCTAGTGCACTCAAAATAATCCAGATTAAATTCCAATCAGCTTTAGTTAGCATTGCCAATAATACTGGGGATTATAAATCAATATAAATTGCATATGTGGTCACCTACCATTATAATACGTAGCTTCCTGTGATACAATATAATGCCACAGTAATATAGAAATAATGTCTCTGTCATCAGAAAAAAAAAATACCAAAGAAAAGTCAGGAGAATGTGTTCTTCTGATGTTCATATCTCTCAAACCCACTACTGAAATTATTGGGAAATTTTATTCAAATAATTCAATATCTTCAAGAGGTTCTTACCAAAGGTTTATGAGGCTTTGGCTAAATCACAGCCTTGCCTTTAAGACATCTGTTCATACCGGGAGGGGACAAACATACTGATAAGCATTGCAGGCAGTTCATATGCATTTTGTTCCCTGTAGCAAATTGTCAGGGGATGAAAAAGGTGATTAAGTAATAATGTGTTGGAATACTTGATTAAGAAACAGCAGACATAAAGTAGGATTGTTTACAAAGATTGTATTATGAACAGATTTTCTATAATGAGAAAATGGTTACCATTATTATGTGTTATACAGTTATGTGTGAAAGAATTAAATAATATGAGCATATTGGGGTTCATTTGCATTTCAGATTCTTTTGTGTTCTTGACATCATGGAAAAATTAAGCATCAGTATTTTATGAAAATTAATTTTCTACTTAAGCCACTAGCACTGAAATTCCATGGCCAATTTTTTTTTATTTTTTTTCCCCTCAAGGTACTTAACATTATAATTTATGCTTGCAGAAGAAGAAGGAAAAAAGTGTAAACTATGTAAAATTCAAACAGCCATTTTTAATTCTTGATCTACATCAGGGGTGTCAAACTCGTGGCCTGCCCCCCTGGTTAGTGAAGGGGGAAAAAGTCACGATATGTCACTTGACGACAATGTGATGCCGCGGGTTTGACTCCCCTGATCTACAACATTCCCCTCCTTTTAAAATACCATCTTCTAAATGCAGCACAGAAGCATGTATTCTGACCACTCACATCCTTTAAACCTCACTAAAACGCTTCATGAAAGTGGAAGAAACGGAAATAGTTATGAGATATAAATTAGATTCTAAAATTTCCCAGGGCAACAATGCTGAGAATGTCAGTGGCCACAGGCCTCTTAGAATAGGCCATGGGAAGAATGAAGCAAGCTTTCTGTAGAGTTGCAGAAAGGCGTTAAAAGTATATATTAGAAGTTATAAGACTCAGCAGCAGCCTCAACTGTAAGATTTAATCAAGAATGGTAATAGGTCTTCAGCCTTAATGTTAAAAATAAAGATTCAGTCCTAAAATATACCAGGCTAAGCATTAGATGTTATGCTATTAATGGAATGGTTGAGAACAGCACATCTGTATGCTTGTAAATATATTGCATTAAATATTCATATTTGTAAAAGAAAAATATAATTAGATACTACCTTAATATCACAAAATGTCTTGCAACCACAAACTCCAAATATTACAAATATGACCTATAATATAACTGCAATAAGAAATCACTTGCAGTGGAGTTAGAATTTCTTCTGTAACTTTTCTATTGGCATTTGACAAACACTTAACTGTTGTCGGTTAATGGCTCATATACATTAACTTTTTAGCATGGTTGCTAAATGTGAGCTCAGATTATCTTTGAAATAATAGGAAAGAATTATCTTTATCAGATTGTGCGTGGGAAACATACAAAAAAGCTGAGTGAAAATGGAGTGATATTTGAAAGTGATCTCTTCGATCTACAGGCATGAAGAATATTGAGTGGGAGCTACTGGTCTAATGTTAACTGACTTGCTTTGGATCAGTAAGCATCCTGGAGTCATCAATAAAAGCTAGTTTCTTCTATGCTAACAAAGCAGAAATAACAATTGCCTCCCTGGGAATCAGTGCTGGTATACATTGTTATTTAACTAATGAGAATTAACTGTTTTCATCAATCAGTTCTTGGTGTATTTCTGTGTTGGGTACAAACTGCTGAAGTCATATTTGGAATACACAGGTATATGTAAATAAATAGGTACTGAAGATAATATTATGGAATGTCCTATATCATTTCTTTCTTCCCTCTTTTCCTCTCATTCTCATATTCGTTCCTTATGGCCCACTGACTTTTCCTTAGACTGCTCAGAGATATGCGTTATTCTGTTTGTCATGCTACTTTTGGGCTTTTACAGATTTAATTGTGTACAATGCCAGGGAGGGAAGTTTAGGACTTGCCACCCCAAATGTTGTGCCCTCCTTGAAGAAATGTCACTAAACCCACTTTGAGGGTATATATTCATGTGAAATCCTAAGATGTTCCTGTCTTATCCTGATGCTAGCTAGACTCCAAGCCACCTAAACAAAATTAACTTTTGATTCGGATGTGGCTTGCCAAATGTTCTGCACAGACTTCCAAAAAGTATACCAGTAGTACCTATTGGACAATTCCTCTCCTGCTATGCCTTGCCAAATTTTCAGGTTATTATTTATATATGTTTTCGAATCAGTTTTCCCTCTCAGTGACTAGTCCCCAAAAAATTTTGGGCAAGATTTTCAGATGTTGCTTGCTCATACCTTGTTCCTAGGGCTGAAAGAAAGTAACTGATCCAAGGTTACTCACTGGCTTTGTGCCTAAGGTGGGATTAGAACGCACAGTTCCCTGGTTTCTAACCTTCCATTGTAATCACTACAAGTAAGCTCTCAACCTTTCAGGACAAGAAAGCAATTGACAATCACTGTCCTTTCTATGGGTGGTGTTTCTAAATATATGTCCTTTAAAGGTAAAGGTTCCCCTCAAACATGTGCTAGTCATTCCTGACTCTAGGTGGGTCATCTCCGTTTCAAAGCTGGAACGCTGTTACCTTCCCACCAAAGGTGGTCCCTGTTTGTCTACTTGCATTTTTCACGTGCTTTCGAACTACTAGGTTGGCAGAAGCTGAGACAGGTAATGGGAGCTCACCCCGTTACATGGCACTAGGGATTCGAACCGCTGAACTTAACACACTGTTATTGCTTAACCCACTGTAAGCCGCCCTGAGTCTCCGGAGAAGGGCGGCATATAAATCAATTTTTTTAAAAAAACTGCCGTCCTTTTTATCGACAATCTCAGCGTTTTAGCCACTGAGCCATCACGTCCTTTAAATATGTCCTTTAAATTGGTTTATTTGAGCAGATTTGTGTGTGTGTGCATATATGTGTGCACATTGGTGTGTCATCTGCCCCAGAAATACCACTGCACACACAGAATATTAAAATTTATATATATGCAAAATAAACCAAATGCATCAAATCAGGAATATGTGCTCCCTATGGCTCTGGAGAGGTGAAGACCATTGGACACATACTGCTTCAATGATCTTTTTATATAGCACTAGCAATAGCACTTAGACTTATATACCGCTTCATAGGGCTTTACAGCCCACTCTAAGTGGTCTATAGAGTCAGCATATTGCCCCCAACAATCTAGCTCTTCATTTTGCCCACCTCAGGAGGATGGAAGGTTGAGTTAACCTTGAGCCAGTGGGAATTGAACTGCTGAATATATTTTTTAAAAAGTATCTTCCCTATAATACAATATGTATCCTGGACATTCTGATACTGTTTATCTCCAATGGCTGATTAAGGATGAACAGATTGCGATCACAACGCAGGTGGTGAAATTCTGCACAGCAGCACTGGGGATTCATTGGAAACTGGTGATTAATCCATCATAGCTATTTTACTTTAATTAATGCAGCAAATCCTTTTGCATTATTTCTCTTTTGCATTTTAGTATTTAATGACTATGCACCTCACAGTTTAAGGAACTATTATTATCTTATAGTTGGGCCATGCTGTGTTTTGTTTGTGTGCAACTGACAGATTGGATGCCAAATTGTGATTTTAATATAGATTTTATTTATTTTTTAATTCTAGAATTGTTAACTGCATATTCCTTGAGTGTTTTTAATGACAATGATTGCAACTTTGAAGGATTTGCCATTGTTAAGAAATTTCGAATGTACTTTACGATCAGACCACTCAGGGATGGAAATTCCATTTCTAATTCCCATCATTTTCAAGGAGTACCTGTATAGTATTTTTTTAAAAAAACAGATGGTTTTTATTTACTGTTATTATATATTTTAACATACAGTAAACAAAAAGAAGTCATTTCTTAAAGTCTCTAATCGTTTTTTTTTTGTCAGTCCTTTATTTTCCCAATGAATGGTTCACTTTTAATATTTCATTTGAATGAAGTGCTCTTTTCTAATCATAATTTTCATAAGGTATCTATCAGAATAGTAACTACAGTTCACATTCTTTTTTACTCACAGTAGAGAGGTATAGATGCTGTATTAGGTCTTGACCCTGTGTGCCAAATTGTTACATGACTTCCCTCAGTGGGTTTCCACTCAGCATACAACCTGTGTAGTGTTTTCTGGTTAGTGGGGTTTTTTTTTTCTATTTCTTTATGGATGCATGGTTTGATACAGATTCGTCTTACAGTTCTCCATAAATAAAGTTTTCTCGAACTGTGAGATGGCTGGCATATAAATTTAATAATAAAAAAATAAGCAATAATTTATTACCCATATATTTTAATTTTGATTTATATGCCGCCCTTCTCCGGAGACTCAGGGTGGCTTACAATGCGTTAAGCAATAGCCTTCATACTTTTGTATATTTTTATACAAAGTCAGCTTATTGCCCCCACAAACTGGGTCCTCATTTTACCTACCTTAGAAAAGATGGAAGGCTGAATCAACTTTTGAGCCTGGTGAAAATTGAATTCGCAGTAATTGCAGGCAGCTGGAAGCTAAATACTACTTTTACCAATAGGATTAGTCTGCATTAGTCTGCTGCACCACTCAGGCTAATTTTGAGCTTGTCCTTGATTTTTAGGTTATTGTTGCAACTGCTAGTCTTACAGGAAATGGTTATTTGTGTTTGAAGGGGCTAAAAGCAACCATGAGAATCGTATTAGAGTCCCAGATACCTCTGTAATTAACTTACATTCAATATTGTTTTATAAATTTAATATTTCAAGCTGTGATCCAGATTAATCCATTGTTGGAATTTGCCTTAAGAAGTTTCCTTTTAATTTCAGCTAATGTTGAGGTAAACTGGGATCTAATGAACTGAGAAATTTTATGGGCTACTACTTCATTTGCTGAACAATTTCTTCTGTGATTATTTTATCCGCAGCACAATTATTTTTCCTTGCTCCCTTTGTTTTTCTATGGACAGTGAAGTTGGATCTTTTGAACAAGAGCTCAGCTATTAACTGTGCAAGTAACTTGATGAATTCCTTTAAGTGCTGCCTACCCTTTTATACTTTTCTATCAATTATGTCTCACATTCTCTCTCTCCCTCCTTCCCAGTCCCTCTCTCAAATTTCAGAGCTATTCTTGATGCTTGACATAGAAGGAAAAAAGTTTCAAAACTTCGTAACATAGAAAAGTATCACAAACATGTTTCAAAACACAGTTTCTGGGGATGTAAGCAGGTTTGTAGAGATAAACTCATGTTGAAATTAATGCAATCCTAAACTGCTCTTCAGTATTCTTTTCTATGAACATTTATGTTGTGTATTTTCTTGATATTCTCTAAAGCGCTGGAAAACTTATACAGATTCCCATTGCCCCAAAAAGACAAAATAATTTCTGGGCAGGCTGAACGCGACCACTTGTTTATTGGACCCGTGCCCCTCCTGGTTAGTACTGGCTTCCCGGGAGGTGACACGTGGCTGGCTCCAGGGGATTATAAATGCTTCGTTGGGTGAGGGTGACTTTCCCGCCGCCTTGAAAGAGGCGGTGGTGAGGCCTCTCCTCAAGAAGCCTTCCCTGGACCCAGCAATGTTGGTAAATTATCGTCCGGTCTCCAACCTTCGCTTTTTGGCGAAGGTTGTTGAGAGTGTGGTTGCGCAACAGCTTCCCCGGCACCTGGATGAAACGACGTATCTGGATCCGTTCCAGTCGGGTTTCAGACCCGGGTACAGCACGGAAACGGCATTGGTCGCGTTGGTTGATGATCTCTGGAGGGCCCGGGACAGGGGTTGTTCCTCTGTCCTGGTCCTGTTAGATCTCTCAGCGGCTTTTGATACCATCGACCATGGTATCATGCTGCACCGGTTGGAAGAGTTAGGGGTGGGAGGCACTGTGCTACGGTGGTTCTCCTCCTTTCTCTCCGACCGGTCGCAGTCGGTGTTGACAGGGGGGCAGAGGTCGACTCCGAGACCCCTTATATGTGGGGTGCCTCAGGGGTCGGTCCTCTCGCCCCTCCTGTTCAACATTTATGTGAAGCCGCTGGGCGAGATCATCCATGGTTTTGGGGTGAGATATCACCAGTACGCTGATGACACCCAGCTGTACATCTCCACCCCAGACCACCCCAACGATGCCCTTGAAGTGATGTCCCGGTGTCTGGAGGCCGTGCGGATCTGGATGGGGAGGAACAGGCTCAGACTCAACCCATCCAAGACCGAGTGGCTGTGGTTTCCGACGTCCCGATATAGTCAGCTGGTACCATCGCTGACTATCGGGGGTGAATCATTGGCCCCGGCAGAGAGGGTGCGCAACTTGGGCGTCCTCCTGGATTCGCGGCTGTCTTTTGAGGAGCATTTGACGGCCGTGACCGGGAGGATTTTTCATCAGGTTCGCCTGATCCGCCAGTTGCGTCCCTTTCTGGATCGGGACTCGTTACACACGGTCACTCACGCCCTCGTCACCTCTCGCCTGGACTATTGTAATGCTCTCTACATGGGGCTCCCCTTGAGGAGCACCCGGAGGCTCCAACTGGCGCAGAGTGCGGCCGCGCGGGTGGTGATGGGAGCGACATGGCGCTCCCATGTTACTCTTCTCCTGCGCGAGCTGCACTGGCTCCCGGTGGTCTTCCGGGTGTGCTTCAAGGTGTTGGTTACCACCTTTAAAGCGCTCCATGGCTTAGGACCCGGGTACTTACGGGACCGCCTACTACCACCAATAGCCTCCCACCGACCGGTACGTTCCCATAGAGAGGGGCTCCTCCGGGTGCCGTCGGCCAAACAATGTCGGCTGGCGGCCCCCAGGGGGAGAGCCTTCTCTGTGGGGGCACCCACTATCTGGAACGAGCTCCCCCCAGAGTTACGGAGGATCCCGGATCTTCGTGCCTTCCGCCGTGAGTTAAAAACTTTCCTGTTCCACCAGGCGGGCCTGGCCTAATTCTTCCCTTTTCCCCTTCTGTCGTAAAAGAATTTAGAAATTTTGAATTGTAAAATTTTAATTTGGGGGTTTTAATATTTTAATATTGTAAATTGGGATTTTAAATTATTGGGGCCAATGTTTAATTCGGTTTTATTTGGTTTTTAAATTTTGTACATATGTTTTTTATTTATGGCTGTTCACCGCCCTGAGTCCCCCCGGGGAGAAGGGCGGTATATAAATTTAATAAAATAAAATAAATAAAATAAATAAAATAAATAATATTTTTAATATACAAAATAGCACTGTATTTTTTTATAAATGTAAAACTACTTATTAGTTTTGGAGAGACAAATTGCTATACAAAGAATAAAATAGTAATTGAATTATACACATTAACCAATTCAGGGATAATGAATCATTGATGAATTGTTTCTTACAAAACTGTTTTATTATAGGTAAATCTTTGTTATGTAAAAATATCAAAATACATGGAATATTCCCTTGACCAAAAGCTTATAATTTCATAAGGTATGAATTATTGATATCTACACTTACACAATTATAACAGTATATATTATTATTAGTAGTAGTAATAGTAACAATATTAAATGTTATTTCTTATCTTCTTTCCAGAGTAGCCCAGAGAATATTACAAGAGAAAAAAATGCTTTTATAAAACAATTGTTTTATAAAAACAATTTAAAAACCCAATGGTTTTTTAATTGTTTTGTAATAGATACAAAAAGTAAAATAATGTTCATTTTTAAAAGCAGAAATGCAAAATAATAAACTTGCAGCATGGTCTTCTGCTACAAATACTTGGATCAATTCGAAAGACATTCTCAACATATTTTTAATACTTTAAATAGCTTATAATCTACCCAGAAAACACTAACAATTCAGTAGATTAAAATGTACAAAGCATAATTTGTTTCTGACAGTGGCAACACACAACAGTAATTGTAAATATGGTTGTTCTAAAGCAGAGGCCTCCAACCTTTTGGGCACCAGGACAGGTTCTGTGGAGACAGATTTTTCAGTGGACTGGAGGGGGCGTGGCTTTGCATGCTGCCTGCATGTTGCATATGGTGCTTTGTTTGTGCGATCCGGTTGATACCAGTCCACAGGCCAGTGGTTGTAGACCCCTGTATTAAAGTGTAATAGCATAAGCCTCAAAATACCTTAGGGAATAATAAATTGCCTAAAGCTTTTGCAATCACAGCCCTTTTCATCAATGACATTATTGCTAATTTCAGATTGATAGTCCTTGAAAAGAGTGGATCGAAAGACTATTTTCAGTGCAAAACTAAACAACAGATTTAGAATTCTTTAAGTTTAACAAAATTAACAACATTTCTTAGAAACTAAATAAACACTCAATATACTTATTTATGTACGTATTTATTTTTCTCATCTGTGGAAGAATACCGGTGTTTATTTTGTGCATGGCCACTATAGATAATTTTCATGTTCTTTCATTTTAGATTCACCTCAACTTCTATAGTAAATTACTCAACTTTAATTAATCACAGATGAAGGCTACTCTGCCAATTTTTTTAAAAAATTGGGTTTCCGTATTAAGAGTTCTGGTTCCTGAAAAAGGAAAGAAGGAGAGCACTAAAAAGATAAGCAGCTTCTCAATGATATATGACATTCTCTGCCTTCTTCTCTTCAGGAAAATTCTCTAAACCTCCTTGCATTTTGAGAAATCTAGAGTGTTCCTATAAGGAAGGAAGGGCAAAGAAATACACTTCCAAGAGTTGAACTATCCGTATCTGAATAAGGACCTATTTAACCATCGTTCCTAACTTTTGGTTGAGTAGAGATTTTGTAGCAAATAAAGGAAATGGATTTATTTCAAGAAGTGAAGAAATTAAATTATAGACATCTCAGCTATGAATATGAAAGTTGAATACAGAATCGTGGGCAGAGGCAGAGTTTTAATTGTGCATAAAATTATGGACCGTAAGAAAGAAATTAAATAAGATATGCCACATGAGTACTCTGGTACACTGTATAACATGCCAATGAGTAATGCATAATGAATTGTCCTGCATTTATATAGAGGAAAAAAGAATTAAAGATTTTAATTTTAAAAGATTTTAACACTCCGCTGGCAAAACAAAACCGGATATCATCGATCAGTAGCAACTATTTCTTGGGCAGAACACAAGACCAGGCCGGCAGGTTAGATTTATTTCTGGGTCTTGCATAGTGGTTTAGTCTGTTGATAGGCTGTCTAGTTGTTAGGCTTTATGTCCATCTGAATTCCATTTCCCTTGACATAACTTCCTTCTAAAGAATTTATACACAGAGTTCCAGCAAGCTATGAAAAGAATATGCTTGGCTACATAGAAAGAACCCATGAAAGCATAATTAGTTTGCAGTACTCAAAAATTTATTCAGTGGGTTCCATCTGAGGAAACGAGAAAAAATAACAAAGACAGTCAATATTATAGCAGGGCAATGACAAGAGAGTTTGGGCAACAATGAAATCTTCTTAGCTACTTTTTGAATATAGGTTTTATTGATTTCTTTTACAAATTAGCTTTAACCTCTTCCTTATCCATGATTGGCATGATATAATTTTTGTACGGTGGGGATACATTTCTTAAGTAGTAACTGAACAAGATTAAATACTGCAGCTATATATTAAAAACTGATAGTCATAACTGTTATAAATATAAAACAAACATAAACATATGTATATTCATATACCAAATTTATATTTCGATGATAAAGAAATAAAGGGAGATTAATATAGATCTATTTCAAGCTTTTTTTAAAAAAAAATGTGATTTATATGCCGCCCTTCTCCGGAGACTCAGGGCAGCTTACAATGCGTTAAGCAATAGCCTTCATACTTTTGTATATTTTATACAAAGTCAGCTTATTGCCCCCACAATCTGGGTCCTCATTTTACCTACCTTAGAAAGGATGGAAGGCTGAGTCAACCTTTAGCCTGGTGGGATTTGAACTTGCAGTAATTGCAGGCAGCTGATGTTAATAACAGTTATTAACACTGCTTTAGTCTGCTGAGCCACCATTTAGTCACCATTTAGCTCTCATCAGCTAGCCATACCCTTACTTGGATTCGAACGTGGGCTGCCTTTATCAGCGAAATATAAATTTGGTATAAAAATGATTTGTCATGAATGCGACTGCTTGAGGGCTCCTGGATTGGAGCTAAAAGGCAGAAAGGATGCAGTTTGCTCCCTCCCACATGCTGGGGTAGACCAGGTATCTCGATAGAAAAACATTTAATATATATATACATACACATACACATACACATACACATACACATACACATATACACACATACATACATAATATTATATAATATATTATATCATATTATATATTATGTATGTACAACCATTTCAGACAAATGGTTGTCCAATCTCTTTTTAAAAACTTCCAGTGTTGGAGCATTCACAGCTTCTAAAGGCAAGTTGTTCCACTGATTAATTGTTCTAACTGTCAGGAAACTTCTCCCATAGAAGAAGTTCTCCCATAGTTTTAAGTTGCTTCTCTCTTTGATTAGTTTCCACCCATTGCTTCTTGTCCTGTTCTCAGGTGTTTTGGAGAATAGTTTGACTCCCTCTTCTTTGTGGCAACCCCTGAGATATCGGAATACTGCTATCATGTCACCCTTAGTCCTTCTTTTCATCAAACTAGACATACCCAATTACATCAACCATTCTTTATTATGTTTTAGCCTGCAGTCCCCTGATCATCTTTGTTGCTCTTCTCTGCACTTTTTCTAGAGTCTCGACACCTTCTTTACATCATGGCGACCAAAACTGGATGCAGTATTCTCTTTGTTTCTATCTGAGTAATTCCATGTCCTAGATAATATTAAGTGTGTATATCTGTATTGAGACAGGCAGACTCTTGCCCAGAATAAAAACTCCAAAATAAGTGGTAAAAGGTTTATTGGTCACTGCATGGAGCATCAAACCATTAGAAAGAATTTCTCACTCCTTGTGGTGCTTCGTTTTTGTTTTTTTAAAAAAATCATTTGTGGAATAATCTTTTATTCTCTCTCTTGTCTATACAATCTCAAAGGATATCTCATTCTTCTGAAGATCTGGATGTGCTAAGAAAATGAATTGTGGGTTTTCTATTATTTACAAAGCTGGCATTGTGAAGATAAAGACACAGTGGTTTGTACTGCTTTTACTAAAAGAGAAAGAAAAAAATATTTGTCGCTGTAATTTTAAGAGAACAGGCTTTCCATATAAAGTGTTTATTATATGAAAATGTGGTTGATAAATTGGGGAAATACATAGTTCATTCTTTTCAATTCAAAATTCCTGAATAATGTTATATTCAGAATATTCCAGAAGGGATTTATATGCAATCATAAACATATAATTATTCCATTTTTAATGAAATTGATGTATAACAGATATTTACTTTATGTTATTGTACACAACATAATACAGCCTAGAAAAGTATGTTAATAAAAAGAGAATCATGAAGAAACATTAAGACTTGTTTTCATTTAAATCTATTTAATTTAAGCTTTATCCATTGGCTGTTAACATCTCTGGTTAAATAACATTCTTTTTAGCACTTTGGCACAGAGTACAGCTATTTAGAATCCTCTTTAAAGAAAGAAGGTAGAAAACCCCATTAAAATTAGCAAAGCAATAACCATTTTATTCATGAAAATTACTGGTACTAAATATAATAAAGGCTTTTCTCATTGTGTTAAAAAAAAAAGCCTGACAGAGAAATAAACATTATTTGGTACTGCCTAGATGGGTATTTATAAAGCAATCTTAGCATTTATGTGAATTGGAAAGCTTTTTTTTTTTAATGTCAACTGCATTATGAGTAATATAATGGTGGCACCTTTCCTATGTAATAGTCCTCCACTTGTAACCATTTGTTCAGAGGTCAAAATTACAATGGTACAGAATGAAGGGATTCATGAGCCCTGTCTGAAGTCATGGCTACTGCAGTGCCTCAATGGTTCAATGACCAAAATTCAGGCATTTGGCAATCTGCCCTTCCTTGCAATTGACCACAGGGATGCTACAGTGGCTCCCTCACCCATCTCCACCCTGGCCGCCCTGCTGGGTCCCCTTGGGCCTGCTTTGTCGCCCCACTGGGTCCCTGCGGGCCTTTGGCCTGCTCCTCACCCTGCTGGGGCCCACCACCTCCTTCCCCCTTTATCACCAGTTTGTCACTTATCTTTTTGATAAATCTTCTGGAAGCAGTTTTCTGCAACCATCCCAATCATTTTCATGTATTGAAAATCATAAAATAACTAGAGAAAACAGATCTTCAGTGTTATGGAAGCAGATGTTTAAAACAAAACAAAGGTGTTTGTTGAGACTTGTTTGACTTAGAAGATCAGTTGAAAAAATATATGTATCAAGGAGATGGTTGATTGCTTAACATTTGAAAGGAGCTCTTTGCAAAAGTGGGTTAGCTTGAGTGAAACATGCCTCTTTGAGCAACCGCATCTTCTGGTCTAAACCTCCACCAGAAACAACAATGAAACAAAGTGGCTGTACAGGTAGTCCTCAACTTACAACAATTCCTTTAGTGACCTTCTGACAATCAAGTCAATAAGGAAGACGGATTCACTTAACAACATTATTAACTTAACAAATGCAACGAGTCACTTAACCACTGTGGAAAGAAAAGTTGCAAAATGGGACAATAATTAACTTAACAAATGTTTTACTTAGCAACATAAATTTGGAGCTGAATTGTAGTTGTAAGTCGAGGATTCCCTGTACATGCACCTAATGGCAGGTAGCCAGGAACAGCGTCCTTGTACCTGGAACAAGGAGAGGTGTTTCCCCCTGCTATGATGCCTTCAGGAGCTTTACAAAGCCCTACTGTCACTTTATGAAAATACAGCAATTTCCCACCTCCATAGTGATTTTTAATCCATAGGATTCAGATTTTGGAATGAAATCTTGGCTTTGTTTTTTCTGCCCCAATCACTTCCACCTACATTGCCCAACAGAGAAAGGACCAGAAAATAACTTATTCATAAAGTTGTTTCTCCAAAATCAGAAATGATATTCTACTGAATTTGGAACAGTCATTGAAGCTGCAATGATTATTGGAGGTATTAAGCTTCTCTGGCCTTTCTGTATGCCTTGGACAACTCAACAATTCATTGAAAATCTACTGCTCTCTTGATCACATATATCTTTACAAATTAACAGTCTTTTCTATGGAGCAACCTTTTAAAGGTATGCACAATTAAACTGCAGATTGATTAACAGAATAAATTAGAATCTTACCGAAAGAAAATTATTGAATACATATTTCCCAAGAGCTTAAGGACATGTCTGTGCATTAGATTCTTCCCGTAATGCAGTATTTAACTTCCTTCTATTGCTAATGTTAATGATTGCCACATAATTAGATTATGCAAAGTTTGCAAGCTTGTTACAAAATAAAAAAGGGGTAAAATACAATCTAAGTTCATATGCATTCTTAATGGACTCAGTGGAGGAATAATAGGGCATTATTAATATAAAACCTCATTTGCTAATATAACACACATACCTATTGGGTTTTTTTTCAAGTCACTTATGAAAATTATGAAAAATGCTAGCTGAAAATTCATTCACCCATTCTGCCACATTCTACGTTAACTGCAGATCCTGGGCTGTTTTCATAGGCTGTTCAGAAGTGCACTACAGTAATTCAGTCTTGAGTTTACCAGAATAAATCAGATAGGGATGAAAATTCAGCTACAGCTGACAGAAATCACTCTTTGTCCTAGGTACTGGTGCTAAACATCACAGCCGTTTTATCTTATCTGAGTTTAACTTTTATCATCTACTTCCAGATCCAATCCTCTAGACTTGTTCAACCCCATACTTACAAGCAAGAAGTAAAACTGAGTTTTATCATCTTATTAACGGCAACCAGCTCAGCAAATGATTTTTTTTTCCCCCCAGTGATTTCATGTATACATAAGAAGATAGAATCTTGCCGGATCTCCAACAAAAATTTAAAAACATTTTTTTTTAAATTGCTATTTTCCTTTCTCTGAGCTTCTTACTTTTCTATATGCTTTTACTTTAAGTTCAATGGTATGGAATTTCTACCTGGGATAAAAGAATTTCATACACACATTCAGAAATCCCAGATCCCCAAAATTATTTTGACTATTTGGGAGTGAAGGATAAAACTTTTCTACATCAAAGAAGTAGAAAAACAATAAAAGAGCATCTTCTTGTTTTGAGAAGGAGGAGGAAGAATAGGAGACAGCTGCTCCAGAAAAATTAGGAAAGAAAAATAATAATTACAGTCAAGGTTTCTGCCAGGTTTCAAACCAGCAATCTTCTGTTTGCAAGGTTTATAAAACATCCATTGTGCTTATTGTGGAACCTATGATAATGAGCAGTTTTAAGATGTGTTAGAGAAGAGGGTAACACTGACTCAGTGGAAGGAATGTTCTTTTCTGTGCATTGGAACTGGTGGTGTTGGCTTTCAATAGACTGAAGGGAACTAAATGAAAGGTACAAGGGCTGTTACATTGATGTAAGTTGGAAAAGTGAATCTGAAAAATGTACTTCAAAGTAGCTTTGCTGGTGAATGGGAGACTAATGGATGCCAATGATCTCACTTACACATATTGGTAGTGAAATAGTCAGACAATGTAATTAACACCTCAGTCATTTCTAGCAAGAAACAGCTCAGTTAGGGTTGTTTTTATGGCATTAGTGGGAAATATTATAAAACTGTGATGTATTTTTAATAGAATTTCCATCTCAAAGTTTCATAATTAAAGCAATCCCAAACATCAAAGCAAATCATGAAAACCAAGTAATGAATAATTAGCTAAAAGCATTTAAAATAGTTATTCAATGCACCCCTTTTAAACGGGACAGGAAAGTATTACACGAACAGGATTGACACCAAATGAACCCTCAACTGCTGTATATGTTTATAGTGGGTATGCCATCTTTTGGATCACAATACAACTACTCTTCGACTTACGACCCCAACTGAGGCCAAAATATATGTTGAGAGAGTGAGAAATTCATTAAATGAGTTTTGCCCCATTTTATGACTTTTCTTGTGCTAAGTAAATCACTGCAGTTGTTAAGTTAGTAACACGGTTGTTAAGTAAACCTGATTTCCCCCTTTGATTTTGGTTGTCTGAAGATTTTTGCAATGATCACATGACCGCAAGACACTGCAACCATCACAAATAGGAATCAGTTGCCACACATCTGAATTTTGATCACATGACCACAGGGATGCCACAATGGTTATAAATGTGAAAAATAGTCATAAGTCACTTTTCTCAGTGTCATTGTAACCTCGAATGGTCACTAAGGGAACAGTTGTAAGTCGAGGACTACCTGTAGAGCAAAACCTTGGGATGGGGTATAATTATGATTGTTGGCTTCAGATTCAGTTGAACTCTCAGTCAGAATTACAAAATGTTTTAAAACTGTAGCTGTATTCACATCGCCTTCTCCTTGTGAAATGGGATCAGTGGTGGGTTTCCCCCGGTTCGCACCGGTTCTATAGAACCGGTAGTAAAACCGGCGAAAGGCTCCATCCACCAACCCTGATGTCATCAAAATGCTTCTGCACATGTGCGCATGAGCGAAGCAAGCCCCGTTGCAAACTGATGGTAAAGGTAAGTAGAACCCACCCCTGAATGGGATATTTCTTTCCTCCTGCAAAGATGGCAAATAACAATCTGTTCTACAAGACCCATTAGCAGATTATACCACCGAGGACAATGCTTGGCTTGGTTTTATGTTAATATATCACAGTGAATTTGAATCTTCATGGCTGAGCAAGAACAATTCAGTCCAAAGGGAAAAGGACATTACAAGTAGTCCTCAACTTACAACAGTTCATTTAGTGAACTGTTCAAAATTACGACGACACTGAAAAAAAGTGACTTATGGCCATTTTTCACACTTACAACTGTTGCAGCATCCCATTGGTCATGTGATTAAAATTCAGATGCTTGGCAACTGTCTCATATTTATGACAATTGCAGTGTCCTGGGGTCATGTGATCCTCTTTTGTGACCTTCTGACAAGCAATTTCAACGGGGAAGCCAGATTCACTTACCAACTTTGTTACTAATTTAACAACCACAGCGATTCACTTAACAAGTGTTATGAGAAAGGTCATAAAATAGGGCAAAACTCACTTAACAAATGTCTCACTTAACAACATACATTTTGGCTCAATTGTGGTTCATAGGTTGAAGATTACCTATTTGTGTACAACTAAAAATCTCTATATGCCTTATTTTAGTAAAAAAATATAGCATCCTGAATAAAATCTATAACAATCATTGATTCAAATCCAGAAAGAGGCTTTGCATTCTGTGAGGGCAAAAGCACAGCATCTTTCAATACCATTTTAAAGTAGCCGTAACTTTCACCAGGATTGCCTGGGATTCTAAATGCAGTTGGTGCAACAAAGTGAAATAAAAGTACCCTGAGCCGTATTTCAATATGTTACACATTCCCCTTAATAAAAAGATTTCAAGAAAATTAAGGTATATAAAATAGCATGCTTCTGTGCTCATTTAAATCAAGGATGTGGTTTCTTTATGCTATAAACACAGCTGGTTGAATGACAGCTAGATTAGAAGACATCTTGATCAATTGGAGGCAACTAAATATCTAGGGGAAAATAATTATTTTATTATTTTTTTGTGATAAATCTTTCCCCATCTTCTTCTGCTAGCTATGCTTTTCATTTCACTTTTAAGAGATTGTGACTAGTGGCGAAATCTGAACTGGTTTGCTACCAGTTCGCTGGGCGCACATGATTTCCTGCTTTCTAGGAAAGCTAAACCCCACTGCACAGCTGATCCCCCCTTCCCCCGCTGTTCTACTTACCTTCCCGTACCTCCTTTTGGTGCATGCTGCACACATGCGCATGTGCAGTACGCACCAAAAGGAGGCTTGGAAAGGTAAGTAGAACAGCGACGGGAGGATTAGCTGTGGCGCACAATTTAGCTTTGCTAGAAAGCAGGAAATCCTGCTTTCTAGCAAAGCTAAACTCCACTGCACAGCTGATCATCGGAAATACCGGATAAGAGGAACTGGTAGCTTTTTTAAACTACTGGTTCTCCTGAACTGGTAACTTTTTAAACTGCTGGTTCACCTGAACTGGTAGGGTTTTTTTACTATTGGCTTGCCCATCCGGTAGTTTTTATCACTACCGATTCGCCCAAATGAGAGCGAACTGGTAGCATTTCACCCCTGATTGTGACCCCTCTAGCTGCTTTCAAATCTACCAGATAAGGTCACTGCAAAGATAAATAAACTAGGGACCACAAGTATTGAATTCAATGACTTAACAGATTTCCATTCTTACTGTTTCATAGCAAGATAAGTATAAGCTTATAAGACTATCCGCTTCTCCAAAGTATACTACAGAAGACTGACAGCAATACATATTCATGCATACATATACACTATTCCAATATTTGAGGGGCTCCTACAAAGACAAGAGGGTCAAACTATTTTCCAAAGCACCGAAAGGCAAGACAAGAAACAACGGGTGGAAACTAATCAAGGAGAGAAGCAACCTAGAACTAAGGAGAAATGAACTAACAATGAGAGCAATCAACAATGAAATAGCTTGCCTTCATCACTGGAGGCTTTCAAAAAGAGCCTGGGCAACCATTTATCTGAAATGGTATAGGGCAGTGATGGCTAACCTTTTTGCCATCGCATGCCAAAAGCGGGAGGAGTGCAGGGTGGTTGTGCACGTGCATGCCCACACCCATAATTCTATGCGCCCTGCCGCCCGCGCATACGCACATGACCTCCCATGGTCTCCCCGCTTTTGGCATGTGATGGCATGGTGGGCCCAGTAGGCCTGTTTTTCGCCCTCCCCAGGCTCCAAAGGCTTTCTAGGAGCCTGGGGAGGGTGAAAACAGCCTTCACCACCACCCCCTGGAGGCCCTCTGGAAGCCGGAAACAGCCCATTTGCCAACTTCCGGTAGGCCCAGAGGCCCGAAAAAATCAGCTGGCCAGCGTGCGCACATGTGCTGGAGCTGAGCTAGGGCAATTCTCACATGCCCACCAATATGGCTCTGTGTGCCATCTGTGGTACGTATGCCATAGGTTCGCCATCACGGGTATAGGGTCTCCTGCTTGACCAGAGGGTTGGACTAGAAGACCTCCAAGGTCTCTTCCAACTCTATTATTCTATGTTCTATATGAATGTATATACACAAAATACAAACCCAGAGAGATTGTTAATGTTATCAATCCTTCCTGGCCCAATTCACTTTTTTTTAAATACCATGACTCTTAAAGAATGGGCAAATTTACATGCATTTAGCTGGAACTAAGCCTGCCTAAACAGGGTGAAATCCAGCAGGTTCTGACAGTTTCTGGAGAACCGGTAGCAGAAATTTTGAGTAGTTTGGAGAGCTGGCAAATACCACCTTTGGCTGGCCCCAGAGTGGGGTGGGAATGTAGATTTTTGCAATATCTTTTCCCCAGGAGTGGAGTGGGAAAGGAGATTTTGCAGTATCCTTCCCCTGCCATGCCCACCAAGCCATGCCCACCAAGCCAGGCCCACAGAACCAGAAGTAAAAAAATTTGGATTTCACCACTGGCCCTAAATATAATGCAGTGCATTTTTTGAGAAGCTTTTCTCTGTCTGCTTGATTAGTTTAGTTTTAAAAAATGAATTATGGTAAACTATGATAATCAGAAAATCCCAACATGTAATCAAACATTCAGCTTTTAAATTTTGAATGAGAGCAAAATCTTCAGCATGCGTCGAGTGAATCGGATAACTTCAGTTTAGTAAGCCCTTGAACAAATTATGTACTTGAAATTGAAAGTTCCTTTCTGCAGTATTAGAAGATAAGCCAGGTTAGAGGGAGAGAAAAAAAAAGTGTGACAGTGCTCATAGTAAAACATAATTAAATAGCATTCAATGAATCATGCTGTAAAATACTAATAAAACTAAGCAGGCAGACACAGTGACAAGTCAATAAAACAGAATCATTGGAAGGAAGAATAAAAAGATTTGATATGCTAGCAAAGAGATTTAATGCTAAAGAGCTCCATTTGCTTACTAAGTCTGATGTCGAGATTCCGAGTTGAATATGAAAGTGTCAGTTGTTGATATCGAACACCTTGGAGTCTACAGTAGCAAACAAAAACAAGTTTTGTTATTGTTATGCCACAACAATTATGTCCGAGAATAATGTCTATGGAGATTCTCAGTCATCCAGTTCATGGTTGTCCCAAAGGTGCTTTTTCAAGAGGGAACTGGACTTTCTGGTTTTTCTTTGAAGATGTTTTGCTTTTCATCCAAGAAGCTTCTTCAGCTCTGAAGCTACTTGGATGAGAAGTAAAACATCTTCAAAGAAAAACCAGAAAGTCCAGTTGCTCTAGACAAGGCACCTTTGATCCCAGAATAATATTGTTAAAGTCTTCAGGTTTGATATTATTAAAAAAAAATGCAAAAAATAGGAACAGTCCGACCATTTGGAAGAGTGAGGCAGTGACTCAAACAATTAATAATGAGAAGGGCATTGGAGGAAAATATGGACTTTGAAAACTCTAAGCTCTCTGGTTACAACTAAATGTAATGTTCAGCAGATTGCTTTTCCAAAAGGCCTTTCTCCTGGGGGAAAAACTGGTAGGCTTTTCACGTAGAATGGGAGGATGGAGACCTGGAAAAAAAATGACTGAACTTTAGCTTCTTTTTAACTTGCACAGCCAAGGGCATCCGTGCAGGAGAGGGATCAATAATATCAAAATGGCAACTGCAACTGAGTGCTTGGGGTCAATTGAAATGTTTTGCCTAGTTGCACAAGCCTAGCCTAAATAATGAATCAAGCCTACTCTATGTTGGGAAAGGAATAGCTTTTCTTGAATCTAGTACAAGCAGCATTGGCCAAATAAAACCTTAAAGATGCTAAAATAAATATCATGTGTGATAATGTTATGATATAGATCAGGGGTATCAAACTCGCATCATCACGGTGGCATCACGTGACGTATTGGGACTTTCCCCCCTTCACTAAACCAGGTGGGGGGCATGGCCAGCACATGATGCATCCAGCCCGCAGGCCGTGAGTTTCACACCCCTGATGTAGATGCTACAATTATGGCCTGACAACTGATACAAGTATGTAATTTTCAACATTTGAGTGATGACCTCATCACACACATTTTGTCACTTGTCGTGCTGCAGACATCTATGAATACAGCTTACTGTATACAATGCTCTTGAATTTTGTGAATGGTTGGGATCTTAATTTTGGCTGACTCAGAGGAACCTTTGTAAGATATTTGCTTGATTCATTAAATGATTCATATCAGCCTTTATGTATTGTAGTTAATGTAAACCAGACTTTTCTGTTTCAAAAGAATGCTAGACATCTCCACCATCAGTTTCTTCTATGAGCTTTATTGCCTTTCTTGCTCGTCTATAAGCAGCCTGTAACCTGATTCTAGGACAGTGATGGCTAACCTTTTTGTCGTCGCGTGCCAAAAGTGGGGGGAGCGTGGGGGGTCGCAGGTGCCTGTGCCCACATCCATAAATCAATGCACCCCGCCCTCCCGTGCATGCACGCGTGACCCCCCCAGACTTCCCCCTGCTTTTGGCACGTGATGGCACGGTGGGCCCAGTAGGCCCGTTTCCCCCCCTCCCCAGGCTCCAGAGGCTTTCTAGGAGCCTGGGGAGGACAAAAACAGCCTTCCCCATCCCCCCCAGAGGCCTTCCGGGGGCCAGAAACAGCCAGTTTCCCGACTTCTGGTGGGACCGGAAGGCCTGAAAATCAGTTGGCCGCTGTGCGCATGCGCGCTGGAGCTGAGCTAGGGCAACACTCGCGTGCCCACCAATATGGCTCCACGTGCCGCCTGTGGCACCCGTGCCATAGGTTCGCCATCACGGTTCTAGGATATGACTGATAGCCTTTTCCTTCAACAAAACCTTCTCAATGATCAGATAAAAAACACATAAGCAAAGCAGTTGATACTCATAATGTGAGAGTAGTGCCCAACTTGCAATTCATATCCATTCATTTCTTATGTGAACAGAAGTACCAATCTATAGGCTATTTTCTGGGGCATGATACTTTTGCACAAAATACCTCAGAGATAAACACACACATAGCTTCCAGTTTCCAGGCACCATACAATACATGGTTTTGCCACTTTCAGTATTTTACTCGATTGCTCCAGTGGTGGGTTGCTTCCAGTTCTCCCTGGTTCTTGTGAACCAATAGTGGAAATTTGGAGTAGTTCGGAGAACCGGTAAATACCACCTCTGCCTGGCCCCGCCCCCAATCTATTCACTGCCTCCTGAGTCTCAGCTGATCGGCTAGAAGGAAAAAACCTGTTTAAACTCTTGCTGCAGCGCTTCAAAGGGCCGCCCTACAGCTGATCAGCAGTAAAAGGCAGTCTGGTGGTAGACCAGTGCATTCCAAAAACAAATGGGTAGACCGTATGGCTCTGCAAGCAGTTAAAAACCAGGTAGACCAGTACCTCTGCTAAATCCTAAAGAATTGTCATATGACCATCAAACCACACCCACAAAATAAGCCACACCCACAGGACCAGTAGTAAAAATTTTTAGAACCCACCAATCCTTATGCAGGATTGCTCTCTGCATAAGACATAAATGAATGATACCATAAATGGAAAAAATACTTTTTTAATATAACAAAACCCTTCACATTCCATCTGGTAATTTGTCTAATTCCAATCTTTCCCGGATCATTTAGGTGATCTCATAACCCATTATTTAAATGTATTAAAATACATTTTCAATTAGTTTTCAGGTACAAAATACAACCATTTGTGAAATTTCTATGGATTTCAAAAGACGCACAGAGCTGTGAATTCTTTTTCTTTGTGCTTAGAGATTGGTTCTGAATCAAACTGCTTAACCTACAGTATAAATTATTCTTGGTACAATAAGAACTGTTTTTCAGATTATAGCCTTTCTTTCCTTACAACAGAAGGAAAGCCAAATTTATCATTTTTCCCCCTTATAGAACAGCATAATTTAAAATGCATTGCCATGATTTCATTATCTTCCTCTGTAGCTACACTCCTATTGCTAAGATAAAGTATCATAAATGTTTTTTAAAGTTCCAGACCAAAATAAACACATTGTTTTTAATTACTTCTGAAATACAAGATGTATCACTATCAGACAGGCATTTTTAACTATGATACATTTATTTATTGTGGTATGGCTTGGAGCTCATGGGGGTTTGTAATTAGACTGTGAGTATGATCCAACTGATCTTTTCTCTTTTTCAAACAGTTTTGTTCTACCTTTCGAAATGAGGAAATGCTGTGATGTATACCACAGGCATTCTGCATAATATGGAAAAGTGGTTCTTGAAAAAAGTGATGTTTTTAAACGTTGGTTAAATTCACCGATGAAAAAAAGAAGTCGTTTGCAATGTCCATGTTTTCAAATTAATAGTGCTAAGCTAAATATTACCTACCGGTATCACTTTTAACAGTATCTTGGTATCACTTTTTTTTAAGGAAGCAAATGTCTTGTAATCTCCTTCCCACATCTTGATGCCTTGGTCTAAGCAGTTAAGATCTCTTTTCTGTCTTGCCTGCTTGCATGATGAATGCCATACTTTGCTTCACTATTCAGAGTGGTAATAGCTAGTACATTCCAGCCATAATCCAAAACTTGAGAACTACGGTTCAGAGCTGTTTGATCTATGGCACAAATTGATGGTTATTGCATTATGACTCCGTAGAAGCCGTGCAATCAAAATTCTTAGGGTGCCTAGTATGGCATGCCTAGAGTATCTCTAATTCCCTGTAAGACTAGAGGATATACCTGGTTTCACTAAGATCCTGATGTATCCATGATACATTAACTGTTAAGATTCTGTGGCTTTTCCAAACAACACTTGATAGCTATGACAAAACTCTGTTTGAAATAAAGTAGCAGATCCACCAAAGGACTCCAGAAAACTTGAACAATTTATAGCTTGGGCATGATAGAGAATAATTTTTTAGTGGAAAGATGCCTCATTTGTCTTTCTTGCAGAGGAGCTTTTACAACAGGGCTTTTCAAACTTAGCAATTTTAAGATACGTGGATTTAAACTCCCAGAATTCCTAAAGACGTCAAGTTTGAAAAACACGTTTTGAAAAATAATCAGATTTTATGCCCTCCCTTAAGTCTTTCTGGAAAGGGGATTAAACAGTCCAGAAATGGCACACATAAAACAGCACCTTCGCCCAGTCTATGTGAAGAAATGGCCTCAATCATACATAGTATTCTCTGTTGCCTTTTAAATTCAAAGTTTTAATTTTACTACTCTCAGCCTCAGCCTCAATGTCTATTGTCTCTGTTTTTACTTGACACTTCAGCAACAACTTTCCAGAAATTAGCTAAATTCTGCTTGATCTCTATGAATGTTCATGGAAATCATAAGGTTAAATTTCAATTATTGTTAATTAATTTAAGCAGTAGCCTGTGAAAGGAAATAAATTATACTCATCTATTCCCACAACCATCCTTTTTAGCAATAAAATAATATTTATCTAATACCATGGCTATCATTTAAGCAGTTTAAAAAATTGAAAACTTTTGAACCAGATTCTAATTTTTCAGCACTTCTATATTTAATAGTTTTGGTAATATTATAGTCATTTGCTCAATAAACGTCTTTTTTAGACCTTTTTCCAATGGTCCATTTCTCATTTATATATTATTAGTTTATTTGTTCCAATTTTTCCAATTTCCTTGACCACCAGAAATATCTGGTTGACTGATTAACTTACAAAGCTTCAGGTAAACTTTCAAGTCTATTTCATTGCTTTATTATTTAGATTCCAGTTATTGCAAAGTATTAAGTGAGATTCTCCATCAAGGTTAAAATTAAATTTGGGGAGACAAGAATTTTTTTGCTCAGTCAAGAGACCTTCTGAGGGTCACAGGGAACATAGTTTCTCACTCGCTTCAATCTCACTGTATAAAGCATAGTTTCTAGTCCTGCCAATTCAGATCCTACAAGGTCATTTCTCAGACTGATGAGCATAACAATGTCCATAGAAAAATAATTTACCCATTCTATGTCCTTTTCAAGAATGTGTTGATGTCCAGAGCCAGACAGGTTAGTCCACCTCATCTCAATTTCACCCTCAATCCTCAGAAAGAGCTAACTTGGAAGGTGTGCATGGGAACAAGAGAAGAAAGAATGATTACAATTGGAAAGTGGAAGCAGGGGTGAAATCCAGAAGGTTCTGAAAGGTTCTAGAGAAATGGTAGCAGGAATTTTGAGTAGTTCAGAGAACTGGCAAATATCACATCTGGCTGGCCCCAATGTGTGGTGGGAATGGAGATTTTGCAATATCCTTGCCCCTGGAGGGGGTGGGAATGGAGATTTTGTAGTATCCTTCCTCTGGAGTGAGATTCTGTGGGGCCCACAGAACTGGTAGTAAAAAAAAATTGATTTCACCACTCGGTGGGAGTCATGTCTAGCCAAATTCAGCAATGACAGGGGATAAACAGGGCCAATATCCAGTTGCCATGGATTAAAAAGCCATATTAAAGGTTGTGGATTGATTGATAGCTTTTAACATTCCTAAACTGAAAAGATAAGAAAAAGTTTGTTAGTGCCAAGTGGATCTTGTTTGTCTCTTCATAAACCCTTTTCCTAACTGTTACGCCCCTTCTGACATCAGACCTCATTTTAATGAATATGTGTGATATTATGGGAAGCAAATATGTAACATGTTTGACTACAAACATGCTACAAACTGATTTCCTATGCAAAGGGGAGGTTATTTTCATCCTGTCAGATCAACTTTCCTCTTGCATTTTCTTGATTGTGTTAACTATAAAAAGGAATGTAAGATGGGTTTCCAGGTTCTCCCTTTTCAGAGGGAGATCCCGCTTTATTAGGCTAACTGGTAAAGCCTAATAAATTGCTTTTAAATGATCTTCCAGCTCGGTTACTTATTGGGAAGGTAAACCGAGACAGAACCTAGAGTCAGATTTGGCTATCAGCCATGACAACATTTAGGAACCAAAAAAGATGGATAGGACTAAATAAGCAAAAACCCTGGTTATGAGGGTAGGCCAACTTATCTGAACTGGCAGAATGAAAGTAATCCTATTCAACTAGGGGAAAGTGTAGAAAGTGTGAAATATAGTAAAAGTTGCACAAAGCTTTTGGAGGACCTGCTTTGTGTCCACTGACAATCACTGGGTTTCCTTTTCTACTTAAAATGAAAATGTGTTCCTTTTGAACAAACTGTTTCCTCAAGTTGCTATATTCCTATTATAGAATAAATATTTATTATCTACTAAATATTTGCATTTATATCATTTTTATCTTGTTATTTTTTATACAGTATTGCTGCACTGCAAGAAAAGCCATAAAATTTATGAACCAGTATCCTTTAAAAAAAAAAAACACAACCTTGGTGATTTAATAAGCCGCATTAAAGTATCTCCCATGTCCTTCATGATGTACAACTCATTATCTTAAGTTTTATATCAAGGTTGGTTTTTTTTTTTATCCAGTCCTTCCAGGATTCATTTTAAAGGTGTCCTGGTTTAGTGCACCTTGCTTTGTTCTATTACTGTTTTTCACAATTCTTGTAAGGTTCAGTCCCTCTTCAGTTATCTGATAATTTAGACCCTGAAACTACACCTCTCTGTCCACCCTGCTTCTGTAGCCACACATTTGCTTGCAATATTTGTTTTGTAGCTACTTCACTTCCATGAACTAGGAGAATGGATGGGTTTTTAGAGCCTTGACTTTCCTTCTTAGATCTTTAAAACCCATAGAGCATTAGTTCTATGTAGTTCAGGTTCACACCGGTTCAGGCGCGAGGGAAGGAGAAGGCCATTTTCCCTCTTTCTTCTCCCTGCTCCTCCTCCTTCCCTCATGTCAGCCGCTCCTTTGTCCATTTCTCCATTGCAATGCAGCGCAGTGCCTAGGATCCACTTTGATAGCAGGGGGAGGGAATTTAACAACCGATTTGCCCAGGGTCAGGTAGGCTCGTCCCGCATGTGCAGCGGAGCTGGAGGACAAAGATGGGCCATGCCTCCCATGAGAGCCAACCTGACCCTGGGTGAATGGGTGGTTAAATTATTTGAATCCCATCACTGCCATAGAGGTATGGTTGCAGCTGATGCTTACAGTGCCTTTTGTCCCCTTATATGGACTAACAGAAAGAGATAATTAACCATGAAGTTGGTCAGCCATGAAATATGCTGCCATATCCCCGATGCTTGTTCCTATAGACAGTACTTCCTGGGCCACTTAATATACATTTGGTTGGGTTGAATAGCAGTGCACTCTCATACTCACAGAGTAAGAGCATATTCTCATGTATTTTAAAGAACCACAATCTATCTCTTGTTTCTTAATTTTTATCAATCAATCCTGAAAGATACAGGCTTTGTTTTTCTTTTCTGAAAGAGCCTCAAAACTTCCAGCAATACAGAGTGTTTTTACATTTATGTCTTTATATGTATTTGAATTTATTAGTCACCCAGCTCCAATAGACTTCTTCTATGTCTCTAGCCTCTACTTCCAAATCTTGTCCATTGCATTTTTATTTACTTTTGTCCATGTCTCATTAATGATGGCATCATTATACATATTAAATATTTAAAAAATAATAATTTGCTCTGTTTGAAGATAATAAGTATCCATATTCTTTTATAAAAATAGAGCATTATCCTCCAAATGGACGGATATATCATATCATATCCTATTATACATAAAACAAGGTGTGGAAACTTATTGTACCAGATTTCCCCCCCCCCCCCCACTCTTTTCAAACATAATTACAAATCCACACTGCATCAGATTAGTTTCAGGCAATCCCCCTCCCTAAATATGTTATAAGCATTGCACTTCATGACTGGGGGGCTTAGGATTGTGATATAAATGGATGTGTAACATCAAGGCTCTGCTCCCTTTTTTCATATTTTTTCTGCCATTTCAATTGACTGGAATTGAGTAGTGCCTAAAAATATATACTGTCTTCAATAAAATAGAATTTATAACCATTTTACTGCTACAGTATAATTAGGATGCATTAAGTATCATTCCCAGCAGTGAATGAATGTATGTATGCTCATATAAACGTTTAAATGCATCTCATATTGAAAAAAATAGTAATAAACAAGATCCAAGTAAAAAAAAAAAATTCAGCCGTGCATTAAAATTGACTTATCTTTCATATAACTAAAAACTTCCTGGCGTTGATAGACATCACTAAAAGCATTTTACGTATTTAAAGATATTTCAGTTCCAAGATATTTCACCACATCATGTGGTGAATGCATCAGTTGAAGACTCTTGAGCTCATGAAGGATTTAGATTTTCAGACTGATAATAAAAGAAAATACTGCTGAATCGATAAATGAAATCTTCATGATGATTCTAATTTATAGGATTAATACTACTAATTATGGATCTTGCCTCCAGAAGTTGTGAATGCTTTAACACTGGAAGTTTTTAAGAAGATATTGGATAACCATTTGTCTGAAGTGGTGTTTCCTGTCTAAACAGGGGGTTGGACTAGAAGACCTCCAAGGTCCCTTCCAACTCTGTTATTCTGTTTCTGCCTATCAGTCCTGCTTTATTTATTTATTTATTTTATTATTTTTTTATTGTTTGTTTGTTTGTTTGTTTGTTTATTTAAGTTTATATGCCACCCTCTCTCTGGAAAGGACTCAGGGCGGCTCACAGCAATAAAAACAAATAAAAGCAATATTAAGTGTTAAAAACCATTAAAATTCTCCTTAAAAACTCCTTCAGTCCAATCCGGCCTGGCGAAATAATCATGACTTAAGGTCACGGAGGAAAGAGCGCAGGTCAGGGGCCACCCGGAGCTCCAGGGGGAGTTGATTCCATAAGGTAGGTGCACCCACAAAGAAAGCCCGTTCCCTAGGAGTCACCAGACAACACTGCCTGGCCGACGGCACTCCAAGGAGGCCCTCACTGTGGGAACGCACCGGGTGATGGGGAGCTGTCGTTGGCCGCAGATGGTCCGTCAGGTACCCTGGGCCTAGGCCATGTAGGGCTTTATAGGTAATAACGAGCACCTTGAATTTCACCCGGAGGGCAACCAGTAGCCAATGCAGGTCGCGCAGGAGGGGTGTAACATGAGCGTGTCGGGACACTCCCATCACTATCCGGGCAGCCGCATTCTGCACTAGCTGAAGTCTCCGAGTGGTCTTCACGGGCAGCCCCATGTAGAAAGCATTGCAGTAGTCTATCCGGGAGGTCATGAGCACATGAGTGACTGTACGGAGGTCATCACGGTCCAGGTTGGGGCGCAATTGGCGCACCAGACAAATCTGTGCAAACGCCCCCCTGGTCACGGTCGCAACATGATCTTCCAAGTCAACCGTGAATCCAAGAGGACGCCTAAATTGCACACCCTTTCAACAGGGGGCAACACCTCACCCCCTATGACCAACGATGGAACAAAATGCTGGTACCCACAGCCACTCCCCAGCCACTTGGCAGGGTTGAGCTGAAGCCTGTTCCTCCCCATCCAGAGCCGCACCACTTCTAGGCACCGGGAGGCACCGAGAAGTAAGTGGCCACTGTTAGAATTAATTCTTTTCGCTGTTGCAAATACTATATGTTAAAAGATAAATCTTTTATCTTTAAGACACTCCGAAACATTTTTTTCTTTTTATTATGTCGTTATAAATTTTGATACCTTATATTGTTTCAAAACAGTGATGTTTATATAACACAATGAAATGATTAATGTTCTATTATATTATAACTTAAAGTATTGTGAACAGAGAAAAAGGATTCTATCAATAGCATGGAATTACAATGTACTCAATAATGCGAGCATAAATTACTGTTTTTTAAATCCAAAGTTGGCTATGAAGTAGAAAAAAAAAACAAAAGAAAAAGGGTGGGGGAGAGCAGTTGGGTTTTTTATACATTTGCTAATTTGCAATATTTTCAGACATTTAGAACCCCTTAGAAGCCATACTGTAAATTATTATATTTGCCATTTTTTTAATGTGGGAATCATTCTTGCTTACATTTAGTTTAACTTAAATTATATTATGCTATATATTATGGTATGGTATGGTATGGTATGGTATGGTATGGTATGGTATTATTACATTACATTACATTACATTACATTACATTACATTACATTACATTACATTACATTACATTACA
>WNWU01000043.1:5833899-5849350 GCA_012654045.1 Ptyas mucosa | reverse complement strand
GGAAGGAAGGAAGGAAGGAAGGAAGGAAGGAAGGAAGGAAGGAAGGAATCTTTTTGTCAAGATATAAAACTTGAGGAGAGTGTCAGCCCCATTATAAACAGGCACTTCGAGGGAAGTGTTCTGCATAGCAGTATACCAATTTGTTTTCAGAGCCAGGAACAGCAGGAAACATGTGTTGCTGAACTGGAAAAAAAAAGAAAAAGAAAGAAAAGAAAGAAACCATCGGAGAATATTCCTTTCTTGTTTTCTTTCACCATTTTTCTTTTATTGTCACTGTTTACTGAAATATATTATTTTCTGAAGTCTAGGGAGTTTTCAGGTCTTCGCATGTCAAAGTTTACTTGCCTGCATGGATATGCTTTAAATTAGGGAATTAGTGCAGTGCAATGCCATTGGATAAAATTAAACAAAAACAATCTGTCCCACTGCTGTGTGCCTTAGTGGTTCCTGCTGTGCCATCAATTTTTAAGACGTTTCCACTCTATCAATGTTAGGACACAAAGGCATTCTGGTTTCAAAGTAAACTATACCTCTGATATGCCACTGAGAGCTAGCGGTAAGTGACCATGTTAAATAGGGAGTATGAAACTAATTTAGTTTTGCTCCAAGGAACCTAGCTGAAGCCTTGTAAATTATTTATAAAAGTGTATTCCACAAGGGTAGAATGTCTAAGGTTCCGTCTGCATTTCTTTTTTGCTTTTAAAAAAAATATATCTGTGGTTCTTTTTCTTGTTGCTTCTACTTGCTGTTCTACCCTCTTCCATAAAGAAAGTTTAAACAAGAGGTTAAAATCAGTCATAGAAAAGGAGAACAAAGGAAGAAGGATCAGTGGTGAAATCCAATTTTTTTTACTACCGATTCTGTGGGCGTGGCTTGGTAGGCGTGGTGTGGCTTGGTGGGTGTGGCAGGGGAAGGATACTGCAAAATCTCCATTCTCTCCCCACTCCTGGGGCCAGCCAGAGGTGGTATTTGCTGGTTCTACGAACTGCTCAAAATTTCTGCTACCAGTTCTCCAGAACCTGTCAGAACCTGCTGGATTTCACCCCTAAGAAGAATAGCTTCTAAGAGAGTTTATAATGTTTTGTTAGAAAGAGACTCAGAAAATGAGCTAGTTAAAGATTGTATGATTAAATGGGCACAAAATTTCTCTCAACCAGTTATGTTGGAAACATGGGAAAAAATATGGGTTCAGAACGTTAAATTTACACAGTCACAAAATTTACGAGAAAATTTTTATAAAATGTTTTATAGATGGCACTTAGACCCCAAGAAATTGTCTTGCATGTACCCTAACGTGCAGCCAAAATGTTGGAGATGTGATTGTTTAGATGCTACATATTATCACATCTGGTGGACCTGCAGGAAAGTGAGGGCTTTTTGGATAAAAATCTGGTGGGTTATGCAAAATGTTTTAAAGAAAAAAATACAATTTTCTCCGCAATTTTTTTTATTGGGTATAGTTAAAGACTTTACACTGGGTGAAATTAAATTGATTTTGTATATGGTGACAGCAGCTAGGTTGTTGATTGCCCAACATTGGAAGAGTGATGTTTTACCGACGGTTGACCAATGGACCCAGAAGATGGCTGGATTTGCAGAAATGGCAAAGGTTTCAGCTTTTTTAAAAGATCAGACGCATGAGAAGTATATACAGGAATGGAAATTATGGATTGAGTATGTACAGAATAAGTATCAGACTAGAAAATATTATATCGCTTTTAGCTGAGATGATTATGTTAGTATGTTAGTAAATATAGAAAAAAGATATGGAAGTTTGAATAACATATATATTGTTTGGGAATATTAATATTGCATATAATGGAAGTCAAGGGGGGGAGGGAAGAGGGAGGAGGGGGAGGGTTAGGGTGGGGATGGGAAGGATTTATATATTGTTTTTATATGTATTCTACAATCTGTGGCTAGGGAGGGGGGGAAAAGGGGGGAAAATTTGTATTGTTAAAACTTTTTCAATAAAAAAAAAAGAATAGCTTCATTTCAGTTTAGGGTAAATCCAGACAGATCTGCTGAAAATAGGGTTTAGGGGGGCTGGATTTTCTGGACAGATGGCTCTGGAGGATACTGAATACCATCTAGAAGTTCATCTTCAAAACCTCTTATTACATCAGAGGCAAGATGTTCTGTTCACACAATGCTGGGGTTTTTCCATATCCTGCCACTTTGAAGAAGCTCTGCTATACTAAATAGCTGTGCAAGTCTTGTGTTTAAAGAGCTTGATCTCTCAAAGGTGCTTTTTCAGGAGGCAACTGCAGTTTCTTGTTTTATCTTTGAAGATGTTTCGCTTCTCATCCAAGAAGCTTCTTCAGCTCTGACAGAATGGTAGGGAATGGAAGGATTTATATTCCTTGCAGACAGCTGGTCATTTGCATCCTTTTTAGAGAGTCATTGAGGCACTTGGAGGTTTATTTGTGTCCTCAGGATTGTTACGGAATGAAGGAATTGAGAAACATCCCATAGGGCAAACAGAATCAGAGTTTATTGCAATAGGTTCAGAGTCCGATTAGTACCTGGAAGTCTGAACAACTTATGATTCTAAGACCTTAGTCTTTATACAGTTTCAAACAAAGGATTTAGTTAATTCAGCAGTTTTTAGAGTTACAAGCATTTGTTACATCAGTTGGCATATTCTTGGCAAACAATCATAAGCCTTCTGTAATACACTGGACCATGTATTCTACTTATGACTTGTTGATAGAGACCTCTAGTCTGTAGACATCCTAACCTTCAAATTGTATGTTACCAAAATGTTTCTTCTTCTGATAGCTTCAAAGGAATGTGGCTGGCTGTTTGTACTTTTCCACTGAATACAATGTTAAAAGACTAGAAAGATGTCCATTAATCATCATCATTATTACCATTAATCATTATTATTATTGTGAATAAAGAGGGGCCTTCAGTGGTCATCTAGCTGGACCCGCATTTCCTACTTTAGGGTCACCTGAGCAGTGCAAATGATTCCTATAGTCTGCAGTTTTTTTTGGAAATCCATTCATACTCCCACACCATTTGAAGGGTGCTTATCCCAAAGTGCATAGCCATAAATCTATGGAGGTTCTCAGTCATCCAGGTCATGGTTGTCCCAGAGGTCCTTTTTCAGGAGGCAAGCGGTCTTTCTTGTTTTTTCTTTGAAGAAGTTTCACTTCTCATCCAAGAAGCTTCTTCATCTCTGAAAAGAAAAAAAACAAACAAACAAGAAAGTCCAGTTGCCTCCTGAAAAAGCACCTTTGGGACAAACATAACCTGGATGACTGAGAACTTCCATAAACTAAGAACTTGATCTGATCAAACATGACCTGGATGACTGAGAACTTCCATAAACTAAGAGCTTGATCTGTTTCAGCACCTGTCAGCAGTGTACAATTAAAACCATATAAAAATATTATATCTCAATAAAAGGAACCACGTAAAACAAAGAACAAAGTTTAAAAGGTGGGCTGTGCTTGAAGGTGCTAACCAACTTCATGGTTTCATGTTGTTTCATGAGTCTTACGCTAGTTGGTACAGTCAGGTCTTTGAACACTTTCAAAAGGCCGGAGGTGAGTGGGTGGGCTTTGCATATTATTTACGTGGAATCCTGGTTAATAGTGCTTTGTTTGTGGAAATGGCTAGAAGCGTTGACAAGCCCTAACTTCTTTTTCTCTGAAAATAAAATATTGTTTTTCTGTAGAACAACTGAATATAATGAGGGTTATTTTCCCCAACAATGTAGCAGATATTATCTATCCATGTGTCTGTGAATAGATGATAATTGAATAGGCTGTGTGAAAAAAGTCGATCTATATTCTGTATTTTTGAAAGATTTTTGAGAGTTACAATAATCACATCGTCATTTTTATTTTTGGTCAAAGGTCAGTTATTCATTTCACATAATTTTTTAAAGTTGTGAGGAAAAATATAAAACTCACATACTTCAAATAAAGGCCCAAGGTCTATTTAATGAGGCAACATTACATTCAAATAAAAAAAAAAAAACCAGAAGGACAAGCAGGGCAAATTTTATGTACAGTTTTGTCACTGTGATGGAAAAAAAGTTATATTAGATAATATTTTAATATGGTACTAGTACTATAAACAGAAATATAAAATATTAGATAAAGTAAATAATTTGGATTGGAAAAGATGATATGTCTAGCAAGATACATTGCTTTCTATTATCTCTCAAGAAAACACACACTCATTTTCATTTTCTGAATTGCTTTTGTAGAAAGGTAGAAAACTATCACAATTATTATCTTGATTTTAAAACAAGACTGTATTCATTTCCATGCACATAAAATAGTATTCTGAGTTATTTTAGACTGATTTATATATGCAATTACTAATAGTAAAATAACATATTTTTAAGTACAATAGAGGTGGATTTTTGTAAAGATAGAAAAAAAACATTTTGATGATTTTTTTAAAACAATTTTCTTGTATTTAAATCTCTGAGACACATGTTTCTCCACATTTAATTGGATGGGGGTTTGTTTATATCGGAAAATCTGAAGTGTCTAACTACTTGTTATGCATTTCTTAACTACACATTCTCTGCATAATTAGCAATTTGCAATAAATTACTATACCATAAATTAAACTGAGGAGTAATGGCTTTCCTGACTAAGGAAATGTAATGGTGGGGGGTTTGTTTATTTTAATTCTAAAACATATATCAGGAAGTCCTCTAGTCCTACTTAAGAAGGAGTGAGGTGAAGGAAGTGCCTACAGAAAAATAAAAAGAAGAATTCCTCTTTAGGCATTCAAGTAACTGTGATGTCTCCTGTGGACAATAATTCCTCCACTTCTTCCTCAGAGGCCTCGAGGTAGAATGAAGTTGTTCCTGGCATGTCAGGAATTACTGACCCTGAACTGCCAGCAAAACAGGCTTCAGCTGGGGAGAGCATGCAAATCAGTGAGGACAAGGGGGAGGGCAGAGAAGCGGAGGTCCACCAGATTGCTGGTGGAAAGGCTCCATCCATCTTGATTGACTGCACCGGGAGCTATTTAACAGACAGGCAGAGGGAGGGGTTGCTGGAAGCAAAGAGTGGGTCGTGGCCAGATGTTTGTTTGTGAGACGCTGTAGTGGATTTAGTGCAGTTGCCAGGAGACTGCGTTTGTGTTTTGGACCCTGTTTGAGAAGTTGATTATCTGTTTGATGGACTAATTGGTCATTGCCTGGAAGTTTAGTCTGGGGCTTGTCTGTGGCTGGCTTCTCTTGGAAACGACCCTCTGAACTCCTATCCTGGGCTGTTCTTGTGAATTCTACTTGTAAACCCTGAAACTCTTAACGTTGGACTGGCTGACTAACCTAATGGGAGGCTCAAAACCTCAGATGGGATTTTGGCTTCTCTTTTGAAACTACCCAGGCAAAGCCTGTATTTCCCAGACTGTTTTGACGTATTTTCATGTTTTGTTATCTACTTGGTCTAGAGTCAAATTGCTGTTCTCATCTAGCAGCTGTGAGAGAGCTGACACCTGAAACAGAACTGCTGGGGGGAAACACAAAATAAAACTCTCTCTAAACCAACATGGACGTGTGGGTGAGTGGGCAGCACCGTAATTCTAACTGTGATATCCCACCAAAAAAGTTTTTTTGGGTGGGATATTAATGCTTTGCATCAGTCTTAAGTAGCGTCTTCACCCTTACAAAAGGAAATAATCTGCAAATAACTAAATCTTATTAAAATTGACTATTGGATTATGGATTGGAAAGACTGGAGGAATTTAGTGGATTAACCTGTACAAATTTGGACTTGGACTATTAATGCTATTTAATAGAATATTCTAAAAGGCAAAAGAAGAAAAGGTTAGAAGAAAAGAGAGAAGAAGGCTATAAGACTTTAAAATTTGGACAATTGTGGAACTATAAGGCTGTAAACTATTATGAAATAAAATGTGGGGTGTTGGAGGTATAACTATGGGATTGACGTAACTTGATTAAATAGAAGTTTCTTAAATATTGAGATATTGGAATAATAGAAATATACTTTTTATAAGCTGTATTAAATCATTATAAAATGGATCTAGAGGTATATGAAGAAATATTGTACTTGTTAAAAAGTCATAAGAAATGACAAAGAGACAAAGGAATTGTTTAAAGATATGAATGTATGAATGAATGTAGAAGCTACTCAACAATTGGGGGAAAAAGAGGAACATGATATTCAAGAAGTAGATGAGAAACTAGAAAAAGCAAGGGAAGGGAAGAATAAAAATGAGAAGCAAGAAGTTAGGAACAAAGAAGATAAGAGACTAATAAGTAGAAGACAAATATATAACATCATAATTTATAAGGGTACAGAGAGAAGAGAGAAAAACCCCTTTAAAAAACAAAAACAAAAGGAAGTTTTATATGGGCATTCAGTTAGTAGATGGTAATTTAAGACTAGACAATTTAACTGAAGTACTAATATTAATAGTGTGTTAAAAGATATTGTGAATTTAAAATCTTAAGGATTAGAAATGGTGGGGACTTTGAGATACACTCCCGTGATGGATTGAATATTGTTAATAATTGGTGTTATTTGTAATCCTATATATTTGAAATATTGATGTTACGATGGAATAATGAGTGATTTTTAAAATATTGAATGATAACATTTACTAAGGGATAATAAACATAGGGTGCAAGAAATGTTATTTGTGCTTAAATGAATTAAAGGGAAAATGTAAAAGGAATGTGAAATGAGATTAGTATTGTTTGAAGTTGGAAGATTAGAATTCTACATATTATTTGTATTATTGTTGTTAATGTTGTATAAAAAAGACCTGACCCAATCAATGTACTGTCCACAAAACATGTATGTTTATATTGGAAAAATAAAAAACCATATATATGTGTGTGTGTGTGTGTGTGTGTGTGTGTGTGTGTGTGTGTAGTGTCTTCACCCTTGAACTTAAGCGCCTATAGAGAAACCTAAGGGTTGACTAAAGCAGGCCCTAGATATGAAAAAAGAGAAAATTAAGTATATGAGGCATTGCTTTTGCTGACATTTGCCTTATTTCCTGACCATCAACTTCATTCCATGCAATTTTCAGAGTGAAGAACTATCAAGACCTGTGATGCTGCAATGGTTAGAATGCAGTATTATAGGTTTAACACTCATAGAATGCTATGAAACACTGGGGTATATACCATATTTTTTGGTGTATAAAATGCACTTCCCCCCCAAACAAAAGTGGGTGGAAATGTCTGTGCATCTTATAAAGCAAATGTTGCTGAAGCTCCGCCCAACCCTAACCCTAACCCCACCCCAATTAACCTTCTTGCAGCAAACAGTGTGGTCAGCCTCAGCACAACCTGATTTAGCAGAAGCAGCTGATTGGCAGTTGGATCGGCCTCCCGGAATACTGCCTATCAGCTGTTCTAGGTTGCAGGGATTGCCACCAGCCATCACTGCTGTCACCATCCATCACTGCTGCTGCCTATCACCACTTCTGCGCAGCCCTTTTGTGGCCTCTGCGTGCTCCGTTTTCGGTCCATTTTTGGCCTGTTCCAGGTGGCGGGGATAGGTGGCGGCAGTGGCAGTGATCCCTGCTGCCTGGAATGGGATGTACAGAGGCCAAAAAGGGGGCACGTGGAGGCCAAGAATGGGGCGTGCAGAGGCCGAAAATGGGGTGTGCAGAGGCGGCAATAGGCGGCAGCAGCGATGGGCGGCAATGGCGGCAATGGGCAGTGGCGATCACCGCAGCCTGTAACAGCTGATAGGCGATATTCCGGGAGGTCAATCCAACCACCAATCAGCTGCTTCTGCTAAATCAGGCTGTGCTGAAGTTGACCAGGCTGTTTGCTGCAAGGAGGTAAATTGCTGGGAGGCAGAGGCAGAGGTAGATTTTTTTCCCTTGTTTACCTGTCCAAAAGTTAGGTGCGTCTTATACTTCAGAGCATCTTATAGTTCGAAAAATATGGTAAGTCTAAGTGCTACTGCTATTGCTAAGGTGCAAAGATTTTAAACTGGAAATAATGCAATTAACAATAACTTGTCAAAAGAAACTACTAGATAGAACATCATGGGAATTTTTTTAAAAGAAAAAAAATACCCTTTGTGCCTTCCAAATGTTGACCTTTAAGACACATTTATTTTCTGCAAAGGTATCTTGCATTGAACAAATATCACAAGGATATAGATCAGTCTCTTTCATAAAAATGATCCCTGCCCTTTTAGCTTTCTGGAGAGCTGTGAAGATCTGACTCTTCTCCCAAGCCTTGGATTAGGATGCAGGTTGAACTGTGAGAATGTTTGGTCTCATGCCTGGTACTTTTGCTTTTAACCATGTTTTTATACATTATTGTGAGCTGCCTAGAGTCATTATATTAGATAGGCAGCCAGGTAAGTCCTGTAAATAAATATGTAACATTGTTTTTCCCATCTTATCTGTTACCCTCTCCCCCCTCCCTTTAAACTATGTAATCTTTATCAGGTCCATTATGTACTGAAAAGATTTGGCATCCAAGTCTAGAAGGATGATCTAAAGCAGGGGTCTCCAAACTTGGCAATTTTAAGACTTGTGGACTTCAACTCCCAGAATTCTGGGAGTTGAAGTCCTCAAGTCTTAAAGTTGCCAAGTTTGGAGACCTCTGATCTAAAGTCAAATACCTAGAAGGTCTACAAAGTTTGTAAACCAGCATAAATAGTGAATGTAGTTACAGATTATAACTTCAGATGCAGTGCAAGTCGGTGTTATCCAACCTTAAGTTGTGACATGGAGGATATTTGAGTTCCATCAACATTTAGGATGACATCATCCACTGTGGTTGTGATGACATTCTTATTTGATTGCTGAATTAGGCATTGACATAATGTACCATCTAATTTTCCCAGCCTGTTTAGGAACCACAATTGAAAAAAATCTGTGTTGTTGTGCCCATCATATCTCAGTGATATGAACCATTCCAAATTCTTCTATTAGTTTCTGCAAATGGACTGAAATGTGGCACACATTTAAATTTGTCAAAATCAACACTTTTCCTGGAAGAGAACAGACAGCTCTTCCTTAGCCTTATAGTAATCATGTTCATCTCCTCTCTTAGAGACAGCTTAAAAATATCATGCACTTCTTCCCATTACATAGTGAGGGATCAATAAATCTTCAGGATCCATTTATCTAAGCAGGATCCTACTGCTAGTTGTTCTTGAATAATATCAAAAGAAGGAAAACCAGAGAAAGTAGTCAGGCTGTTAGCCTGTCACACAGTTCAGTCACTTTGAATGACAACAGAATAAACAATTCTCATAGAAGCGTTCTGTTAGAATCCCCTTTTTACAACCATTGTAAGTTTGTTGATTCAAGTGCAAGTAATAGACTGAAAGGTTAAATTGAGAAGCTGGGTTCTAGTTGGTTCACCAGTTCTTTATTGCAACTTATGAAACATGGAATTGGTTGTTTCCAAATCTGGCCTAGTTACGTGCAATATTCAAATATAAAAACTGGACCTTTAAATATTACCTAACTCAATATACTACTATATATGAATGTTTGCTCAGATTTTCAGGGAATACAAATTCCAGAAAATATCTGGGGGTGGATATCTGGAGTAATCCATATGTACACTTTCACATTTCTACTTTTAATGCTGTTCTTTGGTTACAACTAGTACTGCAGTAGCTCAAGTGAGATTCTGCTGCCTAAACTATTGGTGGAGATAGACTCTTTGGATGAATCAAATGCACTTTTGCTGGTAAGTTTATTTCCATCTGAAACAAAATCATAGGCAGTGATTTGTCCTCCTATGCTTTCTTTTCCTCATTTCTAATATTCCTTGTAATGGAATTATGATATTGTAATGTCTTATGAATAGTCAATACTCATCACAATATCTTGAATAGGCCTTTATAGATTCTTAGTCATCCAGGTCATGGTTGTCCCAAAGATGCTTTTTTCAAAAGGCAACTGGACTTTGGTTTTCCTTGAAGATGTTTTGCTTCTCATCCAAGAAGCTTCTTCAGTTCCAAGAAGGACTCCAGAGCTTCTTGAATGAGAAGCAAAACATCTTCAAGGAAAAACAAAGTCCGGTTGATTTTTGAGAAAGCATCTTTGGCACCCTCTGTTTTTAGCTGATACTTTTATAATAGATCCCAAATCCAATCTTATTGTTTCAAGGGTCTCTTCTTAGATTTATTATGACACCTAATTATCTTTACAGGATTACTTCTGCAAGAGATAGAAGAGGGCTCATATTAGCGTAGTTTAATGTCTTACCTTCAAAGTTGACGGAGAGGAACTACAATAACATTCCTTATGAGGAACATTCTGCAGTTGAATCAGTAACCCATGACATTTCAGGGCCTATTTTATTGCACTTAGCAAGAAGAGCTCATATAGCCATTTCTTGTTGTTACAGAGGTTGGGCCAAAACTGTTACATATTTGCTTTTGCATGTTGACTTCTGAACTTAAGAAATCTCTAGGAATGTAGTGAATTTCTGCCTGATCACAGTCACTATTAGAAGGTCCTAATTTATATCCTTATTGACTTTTTGACGAGGCTTCAAAATGTTATTTTTTTTCCTGTCAATAATTATTTTTCTTGCATAAGACAGATATTTGTGTGTCTCTGACCATAAATCGGTAAAGTAATCACAGCCAGTTACACAGCAAGAACTGAAAAACGTATCTTATTAGCCTAACTAGCAATTTAAAAAAGAAAAGGCCAGAAATTTTAAAATAAATTAAATGACTACTACAGAGCAACATGGGAGTTGAGATTTTAGAATAGTTACGAGATAGGAAGAACTGAAATAAGTGAAAGATGGAACATGGCAACCACTTGAACCCAATTATTTTGTGACACCCAACAGCTGCTTGGCCAAGAATCAGTGGAACGGGTGGTACAACAGATGCTAACAAAGCAAGCTCTTTGCTTAAATAATCCAACAGGGAAAGATTATAGTAAAATATTTTCAAGATATGAAGGAAAAGAATAGTCGGGTGACCTAAGGTTATCACTATGGAGAAGAAAAGAATATGTTTCTTGCTGCATGAAATCGGACTACCTCTGAAATTACTTCAATATCTCGTATTTATTTCAGATTTCATCATACTGAACAATAATATGCACAATGCAACACTCAGTCTTCGTTCAAAGCCTTACACCAATGTATAAGACTTCCATATTCAGTGAACAGTCAAGAGCCAACTGTGGTTTCTTTCCAGTGACAACATGTAGCTACATTAAGCTGTGATGCAAATTCATTATCAGGTAAGACAGACAGATCTCATTCCCTCAGTGCATAATTTTATTTTAATTTTCAGCTAACAATATTTCTGTCATTGATTATGTCCTCTCTTTATTTGCAACTATTCAACAGATGCATAATGAATGAATAACAATCAATTATAGCTCTTGATGAATAGTTGGATAGATAGCTTGAGGGAATGAAATGTGTAAAATTTGGAAAGAATTAGTGTTCTGAAAGCACAAAGAAGGATTTGCTTAATGCTGTGCATCTTAAAATAAGAAAGTTCCTGAATGTAACTTGGAAAATTTGTTGGGTCTAAAAAGAAGGGTTCTTTCCATTTTATCTTTGCCATGGCACCCTAGAATAATTATTCTCCCTTCAGAAATCAAACTAAATTTATTTATATGGACATAGATGTAAAGAGAAAATAACTAAATAATAATTAATATATAAAAGTGCTGAGCTTGGCAATGGTTTTGATATATGGTTGGATACATAGATTTAGCTACGGTATTTCTTAAAACTCACTTCATCTTTATACTCTGTGAGTCTGGGCAACCCTGCTTTTTTTTAGGAAAAAAAATGAAACTTCATCTTAGTTGTTTGTAATCTCCTCAGGGATCCCAGCTCATAATTTAAGAATCCTTAAGGTAGAGTAATAAAACTAATAGAAGAATGGGGGAGAGACTCTCTTTGAGATCAGTATGACAACTCACAAAGCATCCCTGGCCTGCTCTCAAGTTGCCATAGGCAAGGGGGATAGGAAAATGAACTTTGCAGCTGCAGCAAGGGAACTCTTCAGTCAAAACAAAAACACATTCCAGCTATCTCTCTGTCAAGGCCATCTCCGCAGTTACCCACAGTGGCTGGAGGGGAGTGATGTTTATAACCCGCGAAATTGCTTCATCGGGGAATGTGACTGATGACACACATTGGGGGAAGGGGGGAAACAGGGTCAGAGCTGGGACGTAAATTAAGTGGGGTCAGAGTTGGCTTCATTTGGAACGGGCCGACATGAAGCTCCTAATAAATAACTGGATTTCTTTTGAAACTTGGCTCGAGGCTCATGATTTAATTAGGGCATCAGTTTGAACCCTGACACAGTGGATCTTATTCCCAAATAAACTCTATGTATGCAGGGTAGAATAGAATTACAGCATAAGCCATCTATATTTTGAGAAGTCAAATGAACGTGCTTAGATTTTCATGTGGAAAAAGAAAAAAAATCCTCATATGAATAGGAAGCTTTGAAATCTTCTGAAACACAAATTACAAAGCAAAATAAGTATTTCAGAGACACAGTAAAACATAAGCAGTATGAAAGTGAATTAGCTATCTGAATGGCTTTGCCTGATCATTTCTTTTAGACCAAACCTTTGCTGTTACTCTCCTGATAGGATTCACTTTCCTTATTCCAAATTTAAAATTATTGGTTAGATGCCTAAATGACTGCAGAGAGGAAATGGGAAAAGAGCTTTTCTTATGCAGAAAGCAATGCTTCTTTTTCAACAGCAGACAATGAAAAATGTTAAGATAAATAGAAATAAGAGCAAGAAGGACAAACTTTTAATTGCTAAAGGGGCCAAGTTTAAACTACAGCTTCTTCAGTGGGAGTCTAGGACAACTCACCACTGCCAACTCACCATGGCCAACTTGCTGCAAGACAACTCGTAGAGGGATAAGAGTTGCGGTAATATTAAGAAAAGGTAGAATACAATCATTAAAGAAAGGATGCCAAAGGACAGGATGGACACAATCAAATGTGAATGACAAAAATTAAAATAATTTAAAAATTAAATAAATTAAATAAATTAAATAAATTAAATAAATTAAATAAATTAAATAAATTAAATAAATTAAATAAATTAAATAAATTAAATAAATTAAATAAGTTAAATAAGTTAAATAAGTTAAATAATTAAATAACTAAATTGAATTGTTGAATTGTCCCACTGAAAGTTGTCCTGCGGTGAATTGGCCATGACAAGTTGCCTATGGGAGTTGGTGATGGTGACTTGGCTGCGGTGAGCTGGCTGTGGCAAGTTGGCCTGTGTGAGTTGGTCATGGTGAGTTGATTGCAGTGAGTTGGCCATGGCAAGTTGGCCTGTGTGAGTTGGTCATAGCGAGATGGCTGCGGTGAGTTGGCCATGGCAGTTGGCCACAGCGAGTTTCCCATTCCATTCCAATGGAGCTGAAAAAAGACTTCTAGCTCAGATCTACAGAGCTGTTGCCTGCCAGTGTAGACAATACTAAATCTGATGCACCAGCAACCTGACTTAAAATAATATGTTCCTCTTAACAAGCTGCATTGTAGGAAATAGTGAGAAAACAAGAGTAAACAATGTAGATATTTATTACAGTATTTATATATTGACATGTTTTCACATGACGCAAGGAAGGCATGTGAAGTTTGTAAAGTAAAGATTAAAAATGTGGACTTCATATTAACATAACAAAAGGTAAGCATTGGAAAAGACTTATAGATATAATAAGCCCTCTACATGCCCAATTGCTATTCATTTCAATGAAATACTCAAGCATATACACTTTTGGAGAAAAGTGACTCATGTCTATTCCTTATTTCTACAATTCTCAATAGTGAGGTAATTCAGATAACAAACACAAATTCTCCATAAGAGGAATCCCCTAAATCAGGACAACCTATTTCTGCTTTTCCAATATAATGGTTTTCAGCTTTTGTTAAAGCAAATGAGATAGAATCCTTCCAAAACTCTAAAGTTAGAAGAACAACTATTCAATGACAACCAAAATCCATTCAGCTGGCTTCATTCCAGAAGTTAAAAGCAAGCAATCAATATTTCCACTGCTCAGATTCAATCAAAATGGACTAGCCTGAGAAAGCAGAAGCTTTGAGAGAACTCATCATCAGCAAAACACAGTGCAGATGCTGGCATTTAAGCAATGGCACAAATCTAATGAAAAAGAACAGGTAGACAAACAAGAAATTCACCACCACCTAAAGTGACCTTAATATTGAAAACAACACAGCAATCATGTAGAGCCTTTTGAACACTGATTCACGTATAATAAAGCAATAGGGGAAAAAAGATTTGTATTATGATTCCATTAAATATCGAAATTGGATCAACAGCTGGATAGTTAACTTGAATGCATCTGTAGGAATGTGACAATTTAAGAAGGTTTTGGTACATAAATCAAAACAAGGGATCAGCTAGATTTTCTGTGGCAATTGTAATTAGTTTATCTGATAAAATCTGATAGGATCAAAAATAACCTGCATACCCTTAATACCTAAATTTTGAGGAAACAATAAAGATTGGAAAAATTAATATTATGCTGTGATAAGTTTAGTTTAGTTTAGTTTAGTTTATTCATATTTATATGCCTCCCGAAGGACTCGGAGCGGCTCACAAAGATAAAACAACGGAACAATAAAATTAATGCTAAAATAATCCAATTAAAATCTCCAAAAAATTAAAACTAAGACTCCCAGCAGATCAGGCAATTTGTAGGAAAAGCCATGTCTTTAGATCACCGCGGAAAGAGCGGAGGTCAGGGGCCATCTGGAGCTCAGTGGGTAACCCATTCCAGAGGGTCGGTGCGCCCACAGAGAACGCCTTCATCCTGGGCACCATCAATCGACATTGTCTGACCGATGGCACCCGGAGGAGGGCAAACCTATGAGAACGCATTGGGCAGTGGGAGGCCGGTAGGAGGTGATCCTGCAAGTACCTGTGCCCGTGCCATGGAGGGCTTTATAGGTAAATACCAACACCTTGAAGCGGATCTGAAGGACCACCAGTAACCAGTGCAGCTCGTACAGGAGTGGTGTTACACGGGAGTAACAGGAAACTCCCACAACAACCCACGCGGCCGCATTCTGGACCAGCTGGAGCCTCCGGGTGCACCACAAGGGCAGTGTCACAAAGAGATTGGAATTCATGGTTGCAACTCTCCTATTCTCAGGAGCTCTGCATTCATTGTTCATTGTTTGGTTTAATTTAGTTAGATAACCAAAATCGACTTGATCTTCTCCTTCCCCAGAACCAAATTATTGATCCATGTCTCTTTTTATGTTCTTTGTTTTAAGTCTATAATTGCTTTTCAATTAAACCATGATAATGATGATGATACTGATGATGATATATTTTTATTTTATTTATCACATTTCTAAACCTTCAATCTCACATGTGATGCTGATCAGTTTACAATAAAAATGATGATAGATGATGATGATGATGATGAAGATAGATAGATAGATAGATAGATAGATAGATAGATAGATAGATAGAT
>WNWU01000043.1:5820978-5831878 GCA_012654045.1 Ptyas mucosa | reverse complement strand
GAAGGAAGGAAGGAAGGAAGGAAGGAAGGAAGGAAGGAAGGAAGGAAGGAAGGAAGGAAGGAAGGAAGATAGATAGATAGATAGATAGATAGATAGATAGATAGATAGATAGATAGATAGATAGATGGATAGATAGATGTCTTTAAAGTTAGTAGAGTAAGAGTGCTTGGTCATTAACAGTCATTTGTGACACCAGGAACTGAATTGAATATTATCAGCCAACTTGTCAAACCTAAAGAAGAAATGCTAAAAAAGAAATCCTTGTAAAAGATTTAGTTCTGCTTCAGTCATGACATATTTTACAGCTTTAAATAGAAAAGCTCAGAAGTAAGAAATCAGCTGAATTCCCAGATCAGTTAAATGCCCAGTAAAACTCAGGAACATTTAGAGGTTGTAACCTAGCTCATACCCCAATAAAACTTAATGGAGGAGTTCTCCTGTGTGCTTTCAGCTCATGGTCAAAGAGTACTCAGAAAGAGCTTTTGTCAGGGGAAAGATACATAAAGCCTGTCTTTTCGGTTTATTTCAGTGACTACTGGATTATGAAATGATAACCGAGAAGCATGGCCTTCTACTCTGTGATGCAGCTAAAGAGCTGTAACCCAAAATGTGTGCACTGAGGGAAGTTGTTGAGCAAAGCGCATCCATCAAGAAAAGTTGCGTGCAAAAATAAATGTCAATTTGCATGCTTTGTGCCATTTGTATTTCATCACAGACACCCGTCTGTTTTCCGTCTGTAAAACAGAATGGATTTATGATTAAAATGTTATGTAGGGGATACAGAGTGATTTGTCCATCTCTAATCAGAAGAGTTTAGTTAGGCGGCACTCATTTATTTTATGTGATACATTGTTCTAATTTCCTAGATTATTTTTATATTAGCAGGATTAAGCACTAGATTTGCAAATCAAATAGAACTTTGTTTCAGTTTCCTTTGCTTACTCCCCATTTTTCCACAAAAGCTGAGCAACTTTTTGAAAGTGGATTCCATAGCAGTATCTTCCATGAATCATAATTTATTTCAAAATGGAATTGCAATTGATACAAAATCAACATGAAATCAAACTTTATATAATACTACTTGGAAATAATTGATTTTATATGATGCATCTGTCTTTCTTCCTTTCTTTCTCCATTGTTATATAAATTTATTAAAGATTTTTAAAAAGATGAAAACTAATACAAAGAACAAGTAAAACCAAGAGATAAAAAGAGAAAGCAAAAAGTACAAGTGAGGAAAATAAGTATAATAAAAATAGAAAAGAAAGATACAAAGAAGTAGCTTGTGATATTCTTTATAGCAGTTAAAAGTACAATTATAACTTTATTTCTTATTCTCTGGCTATAACGTAACTGTCTCTATGTAATTATCTTGTCTAATCATCAAAATGATAAATCATATGTTCATTTTTCCTGTTTCACACAACAATTTATAAAGTTTCTAGTAAGCAACAAATGCAGACGTTGTCTTTTCTCTGATCAAGGAAATCAATTTAGCCATCACAACAAGTTTTATCATTTTCACCAACCATTCCTCCATTTTGTGTACTATCTTTCTTTTCTTTATCTGTTTAATTGATAGTGACTAGCTCAGAGCCTCAAAAAAGTTTACGTAAGTAAATTTGGCTTGAACTCCCAAGCCAAATAGGGGTTAGGGAATTCTTCCTATTCCCAGTACAAACCTCTAACCAATTATATGCTTTAATGTGATGTTTTATTGCATCAATATTAACCACTTAACATCAGCTTCATTATACAATAAAAATGTCCATCTACCTCATTTCTTTTAAGGTCTTGTAAAACAAAATAATTCCACAATTGCAACACAATTAATTTGACATACATTTCTATAGCTTCATTCCAGTAAATGTGAGGTTGAATTCAGAGCTGGGAGTCCAAGTTTCATTTTGAAAGGCCATTCATTATCTGTTTATATTGTGCCCAAGAAAATTGCATCACTTTTGGTAACTGCTGAGAAGATACAAACCATTTTTTTCTTTGAGATTACACAAGATACAACATTTAAGAAAGACACTGAACATCCAGAATGAAAGTGACTGAGAACACAATAGACTATCTCAGTTGGAAGGCTGTGAGAAGTTAAATGACTTAAATTGCTTAAAACTCTTCAGGAAAACTAACAACTTAAGAATCTCATTTTTAGCAAGTTAATCTTCTAGGCATTAGAAATCCAGGGGAAGCTAAGAAAGGCCAGCCAGTTATTCAGAAAGTTTTGGCTCTAGCTCAGGATTTCTCAAGCTTAGCAACTTTAAGAAGTGTGGACTTCACACATGTGTGGAATTTTGGAAATTGGTCCACACATCTTAAAATTGCTAAGCTTGAGAAAAATTGCTCTACCTGATTTATAAACTAAATACTGAGAGGTTTCTCCTTGTTACAGCTTCTTCTTCTCATACATCTGATAAACCTGGGACATGTATTGTTAAGATTCCTTATTGAGATTTTATCCATGGTCTCTTCTCTCCAGGGAATTGAGTAGGGCGATTAAAAGTCCGATATATTTTTTCTCTGACTGCACTAAAGAAATACAACAAAGCAATAACAAAAAATATTTAAAACTGCAAGAAGTATCACACTCAAGAGAGGTGCCTTCAGTCCAGTGATGGGTTGCCCCTGGTTCGGACCGGTTCCATAGAACTGGTAGTAAAACTGGCGGGAGGCTCCGCCTACTGACCCTGACATCATTAGAAGCGATCTGCGCGATCCCGTTGTGAACCAGTAGTAAAGGTAAGTAGAACCCACCCCCTCTTCAGTCCATCATCATCCGATTTCTAGCCATCTTTGTTTTGAAGTTATAAAAAGGTGCTTAGAAATTGCAAGAAATCTAAAAGGTATCTTACTTCCTTAAATGTCTATGGAGATTCTCAGTCATCCAAGTCATGGTTGTCCCAAAGGTGTTTTTGCAAGAGGCAACTGGACTTTCTGGTTTTCCTTTAAGATGTTTCTCTTCTCATCCAGAAAGCTACTTCAGCTCTCACTGGATGGTGGGGAATGAAAGGATTTATACTCCTTACAGACTGCTGGTCATTTGCATTCTTTCCTTAAATATCTGTTGGGGGAAAAAACTTTTTGGGAAGATTTTGGATTTATATTTATTTGTATTCATCTACTCTTAGCTACCCTCAACTTTGGGTCTTTATTACATATTTATATTGATTTCTATATGATCTTAAGAAAAAAATAACAAACTGCTATCTCCTTTCATAGCTGTGATCTTCCCTATATTTTCTCCCTTATTTTCTTCCTCTACTTTAAAATGAACCCAATTAATATTCTTTCATTCACTGAGTGCCCTTTCCTTTTCCTTTTTCATTTGGTTCAACATTATTTTCATTTGGAACAATATTAATGTTGACAATTACATGATTTAATCATTTAATGTTTATCAAGTGATATTTTCTTTTTCTCACTGTAGTATTTTTAAAATATTTTTTCTTGTTATTATGGGGTGGTCTTTTGAAAGCAATGTGAGTATAGCATGATTTTCCCCCTTTGTGATTGCAATAATTTGCAATAATAATAAATGGCAGAGTCCTTCATTACATAAAAACATTAATGGACTACTTTCTACTGCTAAGCATAGGTGATATGTAGGAACTGTTATAAGATTGAGACTGAAATTCTATTGTTTTAATTTAAAGGGGGGAGGGTTTTTTTTAAAAAAAGTGCAAAAGCACACAATTAAAAAAAATAAAATATGAAGATTATTTGGCCCAATTTTTAAACATATAATGGTACCATCATTATATGAAATATTGGTATTCCATTACTAGAAAGCAATCATAAAAAGAAAGTAGTACGTATGTATAGATGGATCAAAACTATATATCATAATTATGTTTTTCCAACAATGCTTAATAAATTCATAATTCTTGATAAAATGATAAGTGCAAGATGTTAATCTATAATTCAAGAGTACATTTACATTATTATATTTATCTTTGCAACACATTAACAAACTTACAGATGTTAAGTGAAACAAGGCAATAAATCAGGAATTTTAGACACTGCTAATTCATTTGGATCAAATTGTCAAAGCAAGATATGTTTTAATTGAGTATATTGAGATTTCACAATGTGTCTATCATCAACCCAAATTATTTTAAAAATTAATGAACAATTAACTTGATCCAAAGTATTAATATGGTTATTAATCCATCATGATTTGCAGGGAAACGCACAAATATTTATTTATAGTTTTCAACTTGGAATACAGATTATAAACTGAGAAATCACAAAGACTGAAATTATACTTTGAACCCAACATCTTTTTAAAATGCTTTGTTGTTCTTAATGTAATAAATATTATAGAACTATTTTTAATATGAATCAAGTACCTATCAGGATATGAGACATAATTTTTTTTAAAAAAAATCTGCATGTGCTTAGCTTTGCTTGTTTTTTTTTTTGTTTTGTTTTGTTTTATAATGAACTGTTGAATTCCAGAAATTGAAGTCAATATATGGTATATACTGGCTGAGGAATTCTGGGAGTTGAAGTCCACCCATCTTCAAGTGGCCAAGGCTGAGAAACATTGGTATATACCTATGGTAATGCTGAAATATGATGAGTTCCATCATCATATAATGATCAGAGGCATCTGTAGGGGATTTCAGTTGAAGCATTACTCCTTTTTACACATTTGTATTAATGCAGTAAATGTTAAAATGAGTGGGTTTTTAATCATGTGATCACACCTACAGTCTTAATTGTTTTTAGCCTCCTTCCCCTTCTGATGCTAGCCATAATTGAGATAATAAAAGTCTATGTCTGTCATTCCCACAACAGATTCCTTACCAATCTTCTTGAAATAATTTTAAAGTATGGGCATAACAATGTATTAGAATAAATGCATAAATTTTGAAGTAATTCATATTTACAACATTTATCTTTCCCCATACACTTGATGGATTTTTTAAACTATTTTTTAAAACCATTTATTATACCCAATCTTAAGCACCAGTTTTTTTGGTTTATTCAGTCCAGATATAATTGCTGCTTTTGAAACTCTATCATGATTATAGGTTGCACGGAATTATTAGTACCTTTTAAGACAATGACATTTTATTTCATAGGAAGCCGAAGGAAATTGGTGAAAATGATAACAGTTATTTGCAAGACATGAAATCAATTACCTATTATTTTAAAATGAGAAGGAACAACTTCATACACAATAAATATTTCTTAAAATATTTAAAACTAAGAAGAGTTATAATGAGCTTTCTGTCAGAAATGGAATTCAGTAGTTTACAGATTAGCACATATTATGTGGTTCTTATTCCTGTTTTTAAGATGCTTAATTTGACTTCGAACGCTTATGTTCAAGGCTGTTAAGCAAGATGATCGAAATTGGGGTTTTTTTATTATTATTATTCTGATAACAAAATTTCTGAGCCATGTCTACCTTTTTTATTTTTTTTATCATGTTTAATAATTTTTTGGGCTTGTGTTAATCTTTTACTAGTGTTGCATACATTTGTACTTTTATTGTTTTGCATCACAAGAATTGTACAAAATCTATTGGTTTTTTGGATGATCCTTAGGATTAACCATATTTTTTTATTATATTTATGGTCAAGATTTTGCTTTATTCTCTTCTTTCTCTCTTCCCTACTCCTCTTCTTACATTTGGATTCCTTCAACTCTTGTCTCTATGGATTGCCTAGTTCTCATTGTTGCTCTGCGTCAATACTTTCAGGTTACCCAGGTTGAATGCATTAGAACTCCTTGACTTTCCTAGCATCTGAGAGCATAGAAGACAAGGTGAACCCCTATGATTATGCTACATTTACCTTTTCATGCTTTCCCCGACTGCACAGTGACTTTCCATGCCCCAAATCACACTCTTGAATGATTCTGTCTGGTTCAGCCTACGTGTTAGGAAAGCAAAAGGAATTCTCTCATCACAAGAATGCAGTTTGACTGGATACTTTTTCTCATCCTCCTCTATTAGAAGTGGGGACTAAAGCTTTATATATTTTCTGAATGAGTTTGTTAACCAACTGCTTGTTACCCAAAATTGGGCATTGCTCCACATTTACAACCTTAGTGAGATTTTGCAAGGGATTTTAGTGTGCCACATTCTCGGCACATTCTTCGATGGAGTTAATAATAATTGCATTCTTATAGTATGTTTCCAATGCCTCAGGCATTTTGATATCAGTATACTATAGCCTCTTTTATTGGGTTGGTATTAAAATGTTCAGGGTTCATGAATGGGTGCACTGGCGCATTCCATTTAGCAGGCTCTTTTTCGTTATGCCAATTTTCCATCCTTGAACATGGCAAGACAAATAAAATCAAGAAAGATAGCACTTACTTTTAATTATTGCATTATTTAATTTACTTTTGAGTATACATTATTTAATTTAATGCATATGTAAAATGAATGGGACAGAATTTGTAATTTTATAAATCGAAAAAGAACCCAATACAATTTAAAAATATACTTTGTAATAGAACAGATTTGCATACTTTTGCACAATTCCTAACAACTGAGTTCTATTTTTATTAGCCTCTCTCTCACAACCAAGTTGGGAACAAAGTGCCTTCTTTTTATTTATTTTATTATTAAATTTCTATGCTGCCCATCTCACTGATACAGTGGCTCTGGGTGGCTTAAAATGTAAGAATAAGTTTTTTTTTAAAGTACTAGGAAACAATTAAAATTAGAAAAATTGAATAAAAAACACAAGCTGATGGGAAGCCTGGGGGATAAGGATCTTCTTTACTGACCCCAATGTAGCAGGCCTCTATTAGGGTCCCAGGCCAAGTGGCAGAGCCATTTTGAGGTTTTTCCAGAAGACCAGGAGTGAAGGGGTAGACAGCAGAAAATGCTCTTCTCCTGAACTTCACCAGCTGCAATTCTTTGGCCGACAGGATCCAAAGTAGGCCCTTTCCACTGGAACAAGTGGGGTAGGCCTTCTTGCCTTAAATCACTTCCTCTTGTGGGAAGAAATATCCAACTGGTTCAGTTCGAAGCTGGGAATAAAGACACTGGAAGCATGGAGGCTAATTGGAAAGATGGTTTAATGATGAACAGAACTACCAAGCACATGGTTCTGGTGCAGCCGCCCAAAATGGAGTTGAGAGTGAAGGTGTTTTATACCTTCTTTGAGCTTTGTACTTGAGCTTCCTTTTCCTGTGCAAGAACATGTATTCTATTGGATGTTGTCAGACTCCCATGGGGCCATGTAGGGGTTTTGTAGGGGTAATAGATGACTCTATAGACAAAGTACAAATCCTAGGTGTTTGTCTGGGCTTTGGTTTGGTTGAAGTTTCTGAGGGTGATGCAATGAAGAGGCTTGTGTTCTGAAAGGGTGTTGGGCAATTCCTATTGTGGCTTTTTCCTGTGTTAGATCTTGGGTGATGGCTGCTTCTAATCCTACTATTCTGCCTTTGTTTCAAAATATCCTATCTTGAATGGATTACCACATCTGCATTTCAAAAAGCTGGCATCAGTATCTACTGGGGCATTAAGGAAAGTGGAGGTTGCTTTTTGCCTCTTAAAAAAATGTTTCTCCATTTCTCCCCTTTGGGAAAATATAATATTCTGCCTTTTTTAATGTTCCTCAAAATATTTCATTCTTCTAGGAGGGTGGGTGCTGACACTCTCAAACATCTGTTAAAATACTGCAGCTTGCAAAACACCAGCAGATTGTACATTGTTTCTGGTTCTCTATTCCGGTATATCATTGTAGTCTGTCCGCTCTTTCTCTTCATGTTTGGTCTCTGTAAATCCCTTTCTCCACTCTAGCCATTTCCTCCTCTCTACTTCCTTATGGCTGATCTTGTTTTCCTTCCTCTCTCCTAATTTTCCCTATAATATGATGGTCAGAACTTTGCATGAAAGTCTTGTGCTCTCCAGGAATCATTACTCATCATTTAAAATACAACTGCAACAAAGGAAAAGGAAAAGGAAGGAAGAAAAATGCTTAGTCCTCATCCAGGGCACTTAAAAGCATTGTGCTGCTTTGTATTCAACATACAGTACATTCAGTGGTGAAATTAAAAAAAATTTACTACTGATTCTGTGGGCATAGCTTGGTGGGCGTGACAGAAGAAGGATACTGCAAAATCCCCATTCCCTCCCACTCCTGGGGGAAGGATATTGCAAAAATCTCCATTCCTACCCCATTCTGGGACCAGCCAGAGGTGTTATTTGCCGGTTCTCTGAACTACTAAAAAAATCCGCTACTGGTTCTCCAGAACCGGTCAGAACCTGCTGGATTTCACCTTGAGTACATTTGCATCAAACTGATAAGATTGCTTAGGAAGAATTTGCAAGAATGGCAGTCTTGAGTGACCTGTCTATTTTCTTGCCAGACCATCACCATCACTCCAGTTCAGAACACACAAACTCTGGTTTATACAAAATGTTACCTAGGTTTGCTTGAGAGTAATTCCATTGACAGTTTTTTGTGGTAAGGTGGCTAAAGCATTGTGCTTGGAGAAACTGAAATTTAGCTTTATTTCAGCCATAAAACTCACTGAGGATGTGAGATCTATCATTATTTCTTACTAACCTATTTCACAAGGCTGCTCCAAGTAAGCTAAGCATATTGCCTTGAAGTGGGGGGAGCCATATAAATCAAATTAGCAATGGGATTTATTTTCATGAATATCTTGCCAAGGCTGCAAATTCTACATGATCTTACTTTGGAGTAAATCCCATGAAATTCTATTTAGTACAGATGGTCTAATTGATTTATAATACCACCCGGTCTCTGAATAATTTCTGAAAGAAAAAATGGGAGGGAGAAGGGGGAAACAGTGTTCCAATACTGTTTTGCCTACCTGTTGAAGAAATATTCACTTTAATGAACACTTATACCTGTGGGACTCACTATGTTCATCAGAGATAGTTGTTTTCTACTCAATTTCCCCAACTTCCTATGAAGATAAACGGTTAAAATCGTACATAGAATCCATATATTGCTCTTACAATATATGTAATATATTGTTGTGGCTCCGACCCCCGAGCCCATCGTATCGGAGGAAGAAGGCTCCAAACATGAAGGAGAGGAGCTGGCCAGGCCTCCCTCCCCCGGCCCCTCCTCTCTGACAATTCCTCAGGTGTCGGCTGAAGGAGAGGAGATTGGCCAGGAGCCAGGTGTCTCCGATCGGTCGGAGAGTGATGAGGGAGACAAGTTGTGGCTGGACCCACGTCAGCGTTGGCTTGCGAAACGATCACAGCAGAAGAGGAGGCGTGCCAGGGATTAAGCTGAGTCACTGAACCACACCCCACAGGCTATATAAAGGAGGGGTGTGGCCGTTTAGATTCTGTGACGGACAAAACTTACTATTAAAATCAGAAAGACAATTTGGTATAATAGTAAATACATCAGGCTTCTGGAAGCCATGAGTCCCATCCTGTCTTAGGGGAAAGGCCAATTGGGTGACTTTGGATCAGTAAGTCTCTCTTAGCCCCAAGAAAAAGACGGTGTCGAACCACTTCTGAAAATCTTGCCATGCAAACTGTAGGGACTAGTCCATAGAATCACAAAGAGTTAACAATGACTTGAAAGTAAAATAAAGAAAGGAGGGAGGGAGGGAGGGAGGGAGGGGGGGAGGGGGGGGAGGGAGAGAGAGAGAGGGAGGGGGGGGGGACTGTGATTCTCCAAACCTTCCTAAACTACAATTATCAATTGAGGCAGCATGGCCCATGCTAAGGAATTTGGAGGTATTCAGCAAAATTCAGAGTTCACAAATTTTTTGTATTTAACTTAAAGCCTTTAGAAGAGAAATAGGTAACCAATAGGTTGCCTCAAGGCTCTAGTTCCAATTTGGAAATAATAAAAAATTCCCAATATTATACCATTAAAATTAATTAGTAATTAATTTATTAATAATAATTATTATTCCCTATTATGGTATTATGCAAAATGGGAACCTAGATTTTGTTCAGGTCATGTCCACAAGCTTTGGGTAAGGTCTCCATTTTGTTTTGCTACACTATTAATGTTGAAATTCATTGTTGGAATATATTTTGTGCAATAACTACAGTAGTATTCAGCCAGTAGATGGCAGTGTTTACAAGTTTGGATCTATGGTATATACTCTATGTTCTTTTGCTCTAAGTAGAGTTTCTTGTTTCCTGTTACATTTAAAGAGTTGAGAAGTAAACCACATGGTGACTATACTCGCTGTGGTGCTATATATAAATTTCTAACAATTTATACATTAATGATATACTCATTTATTAAGCTATGAATAAACCTCACTGACTCTCACTGAGAGACAATTTCTGATACAGATAATCCTTGCTTAGCAACCACAATTAGGAGTAGCAACCCTAACCCTAACCCTAACCCTGCGGCAAAGCACACCCACAAGATCCACCTAGAATTTGTCTCATCCAAACCCAGAATGACTAAGAGGTTTTCACTGGACATATCTGGTCTTTGTTCATGCATGGAACAAAGCACATTTCCCCCTTTCTATTTCTACAACAGTATTTCTCAACCTGGGAGAAGTTGTGTGAATATAAATTCCCAGAACTCTGGCTGGCCAAATGTTGTAGTCCACACATTTCAAATTTGCTGAGGATGAGAAACATTCTCTGCTCCACTTTACCCCATTCACCACCATTATCACAACACAGCACATTACTTCAGGCTAAATAAATGCAAACTATTACAGATAAATTTGCCCCTTTGAAGTGAGGAACCAGCAGAAATTATGTTACCTTGTCAAAAAGGAGCTTGTTCATTTGCGAAGATGCTAAAGCACAAGTATTCTTTTTTTTAGAAAAGTAAACATGAATTTACCCCACGGGAACTTTTTGTCTCCCTCTGAAACAAAGAAGCCATGGGAATGAATAATTAAATATATATATATATATATATATATATATATATATATATATATATATATATAT
>WNWU01000043.1:5749227-5820968 GCA_012654045.1 Ptyas mucosa | reverse complement strand
TATATATATATATATATATATATATATATATATATATATATATATATTTACACCGGTATACTTGTCTCCCTATAGAATATTTATTTTAAAAATGCACACTAGCATAATTGGAAGAGAGTAGCATGAAAATGAAAAAGATATAAGACAGCACAAAAGAAAAATAGAAAACATGGTATCAACAACCCTAAAAGGAAAAGATATTAAATTACTTTGCCATACATATTTATTGTGTAAGGAAAGATGGTATCTCAGTAGTAAACTGTAAACATTCAGAAATAATCTGCCACAGATTACTTGACTGCACCTAAAATCAGTATCAGGCTTTTTCCCTTTTGACCTTGAATTTACACTAGGATAATTGATTACTTTTTTCTTGCTTATTTCTTTCTGCATATCATTCATTTTCTAAATATAGATATTTATATAGTCAAAAGGAGTCAGTCTCCAGAAAGGCAGTTTATATTATATATTATGACAGTTCCAATAAATGCAGAGATGGAGGGGAGGGAGGGAAGGGACGGGGGAGGAAGGAAGGAAGGAAAGAAGGAAGGAAGGAAGGATATTTCAATAACGATATGTACAGTTTTATAATCTCCCTATTGTATTGACTAAATCAGACAATATCAAAATCTGAACACAGTGATTCATAGCAAAATCCAAGACAACCTGTAATCATAACAAATCATAAAATTTGAGTGCCTGCATTGGATCTCTGCAAATGGCAGATAGCATTTTTTTTCTGCTCCAGAAAAGCTCATTCAATGAGGTTTAGGTAGCACTTCTATGGTATTCATCTAATCCCTTTATACTACTAAAACAGTGTGTCTATCTGTTTGTGTGTTTGCACCATCAAGTTGGTACAAATGGTGCATTATACCACAACAGTTTTTGAATCAAGATACCTCAAGTTTGCTAACTTAAAGAATGAATGAAAGAAACCTGGGACTCATTCCTCCTGTGGAATTGAAATTTCCACAATGTTCACACCTGTTTATTTGCAAATTGTGGTGGTTTTAGCCTCCCTGCAGTGAAGTGATCAAGATTTCCAATGCATACTGCCAGCTTCCCACCAACAAAGTCAATGGGGAAGCCAGCAGAAAGTCAGAAGCCACTTCTGCTCCCACCACCCACCACTCATGAGCATTCTGTTTATCTGGTTAGCAAGAAAATATTGACTTTTTAATGACATTTATTGGTCACTATAATTCTTTTTATATTTCTGATATATACTCTTCTTAGATGATCATGGGATCATCCAGCATTGGGATAAAAAAATATTGCCAGCTAAAAATGTTCATTCTGATCACATCAGACTGTACTACCTTTCTCTCAAAGGATGACCCAACAGGTCACACAGGGTTGTCTAGTGCGCATTAAGGATGCGCAAAACATTCTGAACTTGAAATGTTCTCCACTTGAAGTAGCCATTCAGAATTCAGAGTGTTCTGAGTTCGTAGCAAAACACTCCTGTTTTTGTGGGATTTACTCACATGGGGTCAGTTACTAGTGTACTGTAGATGCAGGGGAGGGGGCTATTCTCTAACTCAGATTTAACATTGAGGTGCCAGAAGCATGTACAGTGTCTTCTGAAAGCCAGAGCCTCCATTCTGAGGTATTTTGCAAAGTGCAATGCATTGTCAGATTGGTTGATAAATACAAAAAGTATGCAGGGTAATCAGGTGCATTAGGAAACCCCCCCATTTCAACCTATAGCCATGGAAAAGTCTGTTTTCTCTTTCTAACAGAAAAACAGAGTTGGAAGGAACCTTGGAGGTCTTCTAGTCCTACCCCCTGCTCAAACAGGATACCCTACTTCATTTCAGATAAATGGTTGTCCATTTTCTTCTTAGAAACCTCCCGTGTTGGAGCACCCACTGTTGTTGTTTTGTTGCTGTTCAGAGACAGTGTGGAAATAAATCTTACCTTGTCATAGATTCAAAATGGCTACCAGTGCGGCAAAATATTTTAATTTACTGTTTCTACTGCATAAGGAATATTTCACACACACACACACACACACACACACACACACACACACACTTAAATCTCCTTGTGCAATTTCTCTGCAAGTTTTCAATTTTCAATTTCAATTTAATTCAATTTATATGCCGCCCCTCTCCAAAGACTCAGGACGGCTCACAATACATTTAAAATCCTAATAAAAAACATTTAAAAATTAAAAACATTAAAATATTAAAACTCATTCATACCATTCATGGCCGGATCTCGCCAGATTGCAAGAGTGAGATCAACAGCCCCAGGCCTGCCGGAAAAGCCAGGTCTTCACCGCTTTTCAGAAGGCCAATAGGGTGGGGATGGTCCGGACCTCAGGAGGTAACTGGTTCCAGAGAGCTGGGGCAGCCACAGAGAAGGCCCTTCCCCACGGGCCTGCCAGCCGGCATTGTTTAGCTGACAGGACCCGGAGGAGACCAACTCTGTGGGATCTTACCGGTCGCTGGGAGCTATGCGGTAGAAGGCAGTCTCGAAGATGACCTGGCCCTGAGCCATGTAGGGCTTTAAAGGTAAGTTGTGTGATATAGTATACTTGGCATACTTGGCACGGACAATCAACCCACCAATGTTTCTGGTGCTAGGGCAAAATATGAGAGAGATTCTCATTGTTCCTTTTGACCGTATTTCACGTTTCTGCCCCCCATCATAATGTGGTTGTGTTGTTTTGTTTTATTGGAATACAGACAATGAAACATTCTGAATGTCTATTCCACAACATGAAATAAAATGTTAGTTTGCTTCTTTTCATTTAGTTCACCCCCATACACATATCCTGGCCATTTTTCTGTGGAACTTTAAGTAATATGCTCAACTCACATTCACTCATATTTAATGATGTGCCATCGTCATTATTGATTTTTAGCTACCACATAAATTGACCTTCTCCAGGATATTCTCTTAATCAGATCCATCCATCCACCTTGGTGTTTCTTCCAACAAAGCTGCCACTGTTGATTTCAACATATATAAATATACTGTATATGTACAAAAGCAGTTAACAAACTAATAGTAGAAGTTGCTTGTTTGATAAGTCTCTACTGTCATCTAAAAGTCTCTACCTTTTTGTAGCCCAGATCTGGTAGCCTGGGTTAATATTACTACTAGGATGAGTGAAATAATCTGGACAGGAAACTGATTTGGGATGTGGAGTGTTACAAAAGAAAATACAGCAAATTGTTATAATTTGATAGAAGAATGTGGATTTTTCTACAGATGCTTGAATACTTTACTTTACTTTAGTTTTATTAGACTTCTATACCGCCCTTCTACCAAAGGACTCAGGGCGGTGTACAACCATATTAAAACACATAAAATTTGCAAAATTTAAAAACCATTAAAATCAAATATACAAAAATTTGGCCACAAATTAAAAACTAACATACACCCATTAAAATTCATATTCATATTAGGCCAGCCCGGCTTGTTGAAACAAGAGGGTCTTCAGGGCGCGGTGAAAGGTGCGCAGGTTGGGGATCATACGTACATCTAGGGGCAGCTCATTCCAGAGGGCTGGTGCTGCCACAGAGAAGGCTCTCCCCCTGGGCATCACCAATCGACATTGTTTGGCCGATGGCACTCTGAGGAGCCCCTCTCTGTGGGAGCATATTGGCTGGTGGGAGGCTGTCGATGGCAGAATGCAGTCTCGTATATACCCCGGTCCTAAGCCATGGAGCGCTTTAAAGGTGGTGACCAACACTTTGAATCGCACCAGGAAGACCACCGGGAGCCAGTGCAGCTCTCGCAGGAGCCATCCCTTGAAATTTTGAATAGAGAACTGGAACCCATTTTAGAAGATATTGAAAATATATCCATTAACAAAAATGCCACAATCAGAAACTCATACTTTTTTTAAAAAAATGTGCATTAATCAGAATATGAGGAAGGGGAATTAGAGATTATAATCTAATTATAATATTTCTATTTATAACATTTATATATAGTATGAAGACCTTGGCAGGGTTGGAATAAAAGACTTCCAAGGTCCCCTCCAACCTTATAAATCTATGATTTAAATCGTTTCTTACATTGTTAAAACAATGTACCATGTTTCCCCGAAAATAAAACCCTGTCTTATATTTTTTTGAACCCTGAAATAAGCACTTGGACTTATTTTTGGGGAGGTCTTATTATTTTGGGGTGCCTGAAGCAAGATGGGCCTCCTCTTGCCATCTTACCTGATTTACAGCTCTGCATTTAAATATTTTTGGGAGGGCTTACTTTTGGGGGGAGAAGGCTTATTTCAACGCATGCGCTCAAAAGCCCGATTGGACTTATTATCAGGGGATGTTTTATTTTTGGGGAAACAAGGTACTTACATGTAATTTAATAGTTTATATAGTTAATTACTAATCAAAGGTTCACTGATAACTAACTGTACAATCTTGGTAACTCCTTTCTCCATTTACAGGTATTATATATTTGTATTAATTGGTTTTTTTCCCCTCCTTTTGCTTCTTTCCCCCTTTTTAAAGGATTAATACATTTTTTTAAAGAAAAAAAAGATAGAAACCATTTGTCGCTTTGTCAATTTTTCTTCCCTAGGAAGATTAACTCATCAAACTGTAGCTTAAGAAAGGTTTGAGTTGGAAGAGCATTTTTTGAGGCAGATAACGACAAATCCAATTCATGCCATAAGACGTCAAAGTTACAATTAAATAACACTGCATAAAATTGTCCCTGCCTATGTCAGTTAACATTTCCTTTCATCCCAACTTCATTATTTTTTTAAAAAAATCTTGATGTCTGTGATGTTTTTATTCATAAAATAATAAATACCACATTTCACTTTAGAATCTTTATTGCTGGGGAGTCCAATAGGTACTTTGCCTCCCTTATGGCTTACTTAGCTAACCTGAAAATACCAATACAAAGAAAGGCATTTATTCTGGCACAATAACATGGCCTCACCTTTGCTGCCTTTGAAGACTGATACGTAAAAATTCCCTATGCGGAGAGTCTATGGCCCTGTGACTCTGGACACACAGAAACAACAGAGCCTTTTCCTGTATTACAGAGACATTCATGCTCACCCTATCTCACCATTACCACCAAAATACCCAGGCCACACAAGACAATTTTACAATGTTGCAAAGTTCTGTGCAGCATCAGATTTATCAGATGATGGCCTGTGCCATAAACTAGATTTAATGAGCACCTCATTTGCCATATTAGAATGGCTTTTCTGTGCCATCCTCCTACTCCTTTCAGATTCTTCTAGAGCAGGGGTATCAAACTCACGGTGGCATCACATGGCGTATCGGGACGTTTTCCCCCTTTGCTAAACCAGGTGTGGGCACGGCCAGTGCATGACACATCTGGCCCATGGGCCAGGAGTTTGACAGCTCTGTTCTAGAGGCTTGCTTTGTATTTTTAGTTTTTAATTCATAATATTTTTATATCTTCCAGCTTTTCATCATTTTTTTTCATTTTAATTTTTCATCTTGATGTATCCTTTATGCTTTTTTAATGACTGCACCCCATCTTCTTAATTCTGGTCTATAGCCATAAGAAAGATTTGATTTAATTACTTTATAATGAGACACACTTTTTGTTTCTTAAAGTGCCAAATCAAATTCAAGCACTTTTAACTGATTTCAACAAAAGAAGTTGAAACACGTAGCTAAGAGGAACTCTGCAAAGTTTTAATTTGCTGATTTGATTTAAAGGAAATTAATTCAACACACACTCACCGCCATTGCATTATATCCTTGACTCTAATCCCCAAATCAGTTTGACACACTAAATCTAATTGTTTACATTCAATCCCATTCAACACCTTGACAGATTGCTATCCATACATACACATGAACACCCATTCTCACTCACGCACAATTTTCACCCCATGAAATCAATTATTTATTATTAAACCATTCCAAAAATGTTGATATTTATCAGCAGTTAAACTTACTTCAATTATGAGGAATAATGCTGTATATCTTGCAATATGTTAATTGTCCTTCTTATTCTAGGTCAGAGTTTAGTCCAAGCTGAACTTCATCAACATAATCAGTTCACCTCTTGTGTCATTGCCTTCTCATCAGCTCTCACTGAACAGTGTATCTGTAGTAACTAATTCCTCATCACTGTCAACAGAAACGAAAAGAAGATAAATTAAAAGAAATTAATCTTGTCTAGTCCTGTGATCCAGGTACAGATGAAACTTGTCATTTAAAACTTCAACATCTGTTCACTAATGATGTAAATTATATATAGCAAGCAAGTCCCTCCTAAATTGTCTCTCACTACTGGCATTCTCAAAGTCAAAAACCTGGATTATTTTGTTTTCAGTCTAGCTGCCCCCACAGATTCTAGTGTTTCCAGTTTTCTGAATATAGAGAACTTCAAGAAGAATGCAAAAAACAAACCCTGAAGTGTTAGCTTTTAACTTATAAGGAGAAGATGAGGGTTGATTTCAGGGATTACATGCTATCGGTTCGCACCAGTTCGGGCTACTGGTTCATCTGAACTGGAATTTCCGACAATCAGTTGTGCCACGCAATTTATATTCACTAGAAGGCAGGAAATCTAAATCGCACAGCACAACTGGTCCCCCCCCCCTCACTGTTCTACTTACCTTGTTAAGCCTCCTTTTTCCACGCAAAGTGTGCATTTGGTACACACTGCACATGCGTGTACACACAGCATGCACCATGCATGTGCGGGCAGTGAACTGGTGGCAATCCTCAGAGGATTTCACCACTGGTTGATCTGGTTTGTTCATCTAATGGATTTGGTTTGTTTATCTAATGGATCATCATCCCATATATTCCTGATAACATTTCTTCCAAAGGGACATTATTTTATGTAAGCAGTCTCAATGGACTTTGGCAGAATAAAAGGAGAAAGATTTACTTAAGCCTTTTCAAAAACACTCTACTATTTAATCCCTGTAAAAATTTTATGCTACGCTATAAAGCGACATGGATTATTCAGTTTTATAAACATTTTCCAATCATTCTATAATTTTTACAACATAATAATTTTATGTTAGGAAATCTTGCAGAAAAGAGATGGAGTTTTTGGAGGAAACCATAGCGGTAGAGATATTAAAGGGCGTGATTGCTAAATATTATGAATTTTATTCACTTTTTGAATATTTTTTTTATTTTAATTTCCTCATGAGCAATAACTTCAGTAGTAACTACACTGTAATCCTGTACCGCAATAGGTACCGTCATTCAAATTAGCTATTTGAATTTTGCTAATTTAGAACAACAGAAATTAGGATGCATACAGGCCAGATGGAAAGAGGACCAAAAGAAGGGTATTTTGCAACATGAAGAGAATTTGATTAAGCAGATAAGAGATCAGAGCCAAATGCATATAAAAAGGTTATATAATGTATTACTGGAAATAGATTCTGAGACAGAATTAGTTAAGGACTGTATGATAAAGTGGGCACAAAATATAGGTGAAACAATAACATTGGACACATGGGAAATTATATGGGTTAGAAATGTAAAATTTACACAGGCTCAAAATTTGAGAGAAAATTTTTACAAAATGTTTTATAGATGGCATCTAGACCCCAAAAAATTAGCTTGTATGTATCCGAATATTCAGCCCAAATGTTGGAGATGTGGATGTCAAGATGCTACTTATTATCATATATGGTGGACTTGTAATAGAATTAAAGCATTTTGGATAAAAATTTGGTGGGTAATCAAAAATATATTAAGGAAAAAGATTAAATTTACGCCACAGTTTTTTTTTGTTAGGTATTATAACAGATTGTACAGGAATCGAAATAAAGTTGATTTTAAATTTAATAACAGCGGCAAGACTACTGGTGGCACAATATTGGAAGAAACAAGATGTGCCTACAATTCAAGAATGGACATTAAAAGTAGTGCACTTGGCAGAAATGGCGAAGATTTCCGCATATCTTAAAGACTATCCAAATGAAAGATATATAAAGGAGTGGAAAAGTTGGATAGATTATATTCAGAACAAATATTGTAACAAGAAATTTCAATTAGCTTATGAATGAAATAATTTGTAGAAATAGTTATATTAATTAGAATATTCCTGTTTTGTTATTAGGAGTTAAAGTTCAAGGTTAATGGTGTGTTATTACATTGTTAGATAATTTTAGTTTGGTGTTTGTACTTGTAATACCCTGAGCTAATCCTGGGAAGTCAGGGGGGAGGGGGAGGGTTGGGAAGGGTGGGATGGGGGGGAAGGGGAGGGTTGGGAAGGGGAGGGGGAGGGGGGAGGGGGCGAAAATTAATTCTCTAATTTGTAAAACTTTTTAATAAAAAAAAATAAAAAAAAGAAATTAGGATGCAAAGGAGATAATGATTAAATATATGTGACTATTTTACTATTCATACTGTGACCTAAATGTATATCTTATAAGCAACTCAAGAAAATTTCTGAAGTTGGATTTCACTATGTACCAGACAGTCCATATTCGGCACCATAAAACTTCCATCTTTTCCCAAAATTGATGGAATACGTTTGTGAGCATCTATTTGAGTTAAATAAAGAGGCAGATAATACTGTCAAGACCTGGCTAAAAAAAGAAAGCATGGAATTATTTCTGACAGTTTTTTAATAACTTGCCAATCATTGGAAGGATACTTGAATAGTTATATATTTAATTTTTAAAAATCATCTTAAGAGTTGTAATTTTAAGTGATCGACAACCGTAATAAAGCAACTCACATACATCCTAAAAGCAAGCCATCTGTCTCTGATACCCCCAGCGGAAATCATCCCCAAACTCCAACCTCATCCTCTCAAAGCCCTTACAGGAAAAGCCAGCTGTTTATGGCCTTCCATTTGGAAAGCTAAAAGTTTAGGAGCTTGCTGGATCCCAGGATGTTGTAGCAAGGGCACAATTCCTAGGTCTCACATTTAAGGAAAGGGACCTGGAGTATGCCCTCTTGATCAGACCTGGTGGAATAGGCAGATAATCTCAGGGAGAGGAAATCCTACAGCCTGGCCCCAAGCCATGTAGGGGTTTAAAAGTAATAATCAGCAGTTTGAACTGACCAGAAAGAAACTGGCAGCCAAAGCAGTTCACACAACAGTGGTCTAAAATGGGTTAATCCCTCCACCCCCCAATGCTTAGCTAAAGGGCAGAGTAATGATTTTCTAGAAAAAAAATAATGGTTGACAGCCAGAGAACCTTATTTATTTAACTGTCATAATATCAGTATATCACTGCAATCATCGAGTTTAAAATCAATTAAGAAATAAACAGCACAGAACCCGATAAAAATTCCCATAACCTAAAATGAGCAACCTCTGAATTAATAGCTTAAAAAATTATAGGATGCTCATTTCCAAATACCTGACAAAGTTAAAACTGCTTGAGGTAATCCTGATCTTTTGGGGCATGCTGGTTCAAAGCACTAGGTATCAGCCTTCTCAAATAAATCAGTCAGGAAACATAACCAAATGAACTAAATCTACTTTATTGTAAGGCTAGATTAACAGAATCTGGCAAATCTAAAAAATCTAAAACTTCTCACCCTCCATTTTTAACTGCTTGATCCAGTAGAACAGCTCCTTCTTCTTTAGTTTCTTTCTCTGACCATTAAGTAACTGTGAGCTCTTCTCTTTCTTGATGGATTGTTTGCTAGGTAGTATCTCGTCTCTCTTTCTTCAAAGTCACCAATGCATGGGTCATGGCTGACATGGCCTTTCTTGGAGTCCATCACTCCAAGAAAGTGATGGACTCCAATCACTTGATTCACTTCTGTTGAAGCTACCTCAACAGAAGCTGTGGAAGGGAGAATATTTACTTCATAATATTATAATATAATATAATAATATGACTACTTCAGTTTCAACCTCAATAATACTCAGGCAAACAATAAATACAAACTCAAGGTAAACCGCTCCAAACTCGATTGCAGAAAATACGACTTCAGCAACAGAGTGGTCAACACCTGGAATGCTTTACCTGACTCCATTGTTACATCCTCAAACCCCCACAGCTTCAACCTTAAACTGTCTACCATGGATCTCACCCCATTCCTAAGAAATCCATAAAAGGGGCATGCATAAGCGCACCAGCGTGCCTACCATCCCTGTCCTACTGTCCCCATTTATTTGTACTCATTTCCTTTGTTCTTGTCCATGTTTATACTTACACCTATTATCTTGTACATGTTTGACAAAATTAAATGAATGAATGAATGAATGAATAAAATAAATAAATAAATATAGAACATCATCTCTTAATTTAAGTAGGCAGGATTGACTCATTTTATTTTTTAAAAAAATGATTCTCCTTTTCGTTCTGCTTCTCGCTGTTGTTTCAGTTCTTTCCATATCCACATCCCCAATTCAAATAATATCCAGTTCTTTTTTTCTCATTTTAACATTATTATTTTTTCTTGTGTTATCCCCACCTTCCCCCTCTTAACTCTTTTACCCTATTAAAATCTTCATCACCATCATCAGGTTGAGCAACAACATGTTTTAGCTTTGCTTAGAAAACATGGATCCATGAGCAAAATTTTAACCGAGAAGTTTATGAGGATTTTCAAGGTGTCCTAAACATGCTTGAAGTGATCAACAGAAGATGAATTACTTTGTAATCTCCCAACTGTGCATTTCGTCCTGAGCATTTAGTATTTGAATTTGAGTTAGACATGACCTGGTACAACGATTCTTGTGTTTTGTCATTTGTCTTGGTCATCGTATAGCATCATTGCTAAAATAGATACTGTAAGGCTATGAAGATGTATTCCTTGCATTCACAATGCTTTTCTGAAGTTCAAATCAATAACACAAATGATGAATTCTAGCAAGGCTTTGTGTGTGTGTGTGTGTGTACACATAACTCCCCTAGGAGTTTTCTGCCCAGAAACAAAGCATAAATATCCTCTTGTTCCACAGTCCAGTTTATCAGGATGGCAGATTCCATCTTGCTTCTTTCCTGGCTGAAAAGCATGCTGCAGAAACTCAGCAAATGGAAAGATATCTACATTCAGAGGGTTAACAGAAGGCTCTGCACTTCTGCTGGAAGGTTACAACCCTATGATATATTGCTTAGGAAAAAAGCATGAGATAAACAAATTAGTTATCAACAGTGGCATCTTTAGCAAGCCACAACGATGCCAAAATGATATGATGTTTCATCAGCTGTCATGAAACTACGGGAGGAAAAAAATTCCTCACCTTGATTCTCATAGCTTGACAACAATGACTGGCAAATTTCAACTTGAAATTTTCATCAACATGCTCTTGCCCAAATCTTTCAATATTGAAGGATATCAACAATATGACCAACATGTCTGTGTCCTGTGAAATGCCAAGCTTGACGGCAATTTCTCTGTCAATTGTCCTTAACCATTTATTAGCATTTCTCAGGAGAAGCTTGTCAGTTGCTGCCATGGATCATCCATTCCACCGCTGATCACAAAAGTCAGCTCTTCTTAGTTCATCATCTTTACGATTTTTGGCCCATCTTACACAGTACTGACATCAACACAGTAACCATAAATAACCTATATTTAGCACTGAATTTCAGTTAAACTCTTCAGTAGTGAAAAAGTCAATCACAGCACATTGTTTAAAGTCACTGAGATTTCCATTTCATGAATAATAGTAATACAACCTTTTCTGACAGAAACTGCCACCAATTGTACTGATGAAAGAAATGCTAAAGAACACATTAGAGTTTCTACCACATCAATATCGCCATCTATTGGTGATTTATAACATTGGAACCATTGCCTTTCTTTCAGCCCTTGGGGAATGTGATTTCACTCAGCCGAAGTATCCCATCCTCACCCTTCTAAACACCTTTTAAAAATTAGGATTAAACCTTTATGAATTTCTCATTTCAATTCTTTTGAAAGACAGAAAAAAGAGAGAATCAACATTAAAGTCTAGTTTGTCAAGTACAGTTGCTGAGATTTACTCCATTTGCAGGAGACATAGTGTTTTAGAAAATGAATTCATTTCTCAGGCCTCATTTAATTTAATTGTAGGGGCAAATTTAATTAGCGAGGTGAAAAAATTAAAACAGTGAGAATTAAAGGCAGATTTATTTGCTTCTTTTTATAGTTCTTTTAGATCTGGTTGTTATGGTGATAGAGAATAAGTAGAAAAATATTAAAGATGACCTTTCTCTTCAATCATCAGTGATAGAATTTTTTTTTAGTAAGTTTGTATTACAATCCTTTCAATGCCTCAGAACTCTTCTTGTGTTGAGAAATATACACATTTTCAAGTTAAAATTACTTTAATATTGAATTAAGATAAATGAATAATTATGCAGTATCAGATTATTACTTATTTTAACTGATATAATTATTGTTTGATAGGTAAGAAAAGGCATTTATATATATATATGATAGCACTGTGATTCATGTTACTTTTATTTTCTGAATTTGTTCTATTTGTAAAAATAGGTGATCAGCAATTTGTTATTTTGGAAGTGAAATGGAGTCCAAAATAACACAACTGCTTACATATCTAAAGTTTCCTGAAACTTTTTAGAAATGTAATGAATAACATTTAAACTTCCAGGATCTTTTTTAAAAAGTGTAGAACTACAAAGAATTCCAGTTGGAAAGAACTGAAAAGAAAAGAGCCAGTAAGTGAAAAAATGTCAGAGGTAATTGGTTCAGCTTTAACAGAAAATAAGTAGTTTTATCCTAAAGTGGAGATTGGGTTCATAGAGACTATTAAGTTCAAAATATACCTTACCTGCACTATATAGAAAATTTTCAGAAGAGAATGGCTTTTGCTCTCCAGAAACTGCTTAGAGGGACATCAGTGGTTCAGCTGATAACCTGAAAAGAAAAAAAAATAATTTAAACAGTTGTTCTGCTTAAGTGGATGGCTTGAGCAATACTTTCTTATGATAGGGATGTTGGGGAGGAGATAAGACAGGTTTGGCAAAAATTTCAGTGAAGAAATGGAAGAACTGCTGAGCGGTGAAAATGGAATTAGCCATGGCACCATAATTATCTGAGCTTGTGGCAATATTAGAGATACACCTGGGAAGAGATCAGCTGTTTCCCAAGGTATCATTTTGCCTTCAGGAGATCCCCCTGAAGTTGGAAAGCCTAAATAGTTTAATTTATCTTCTTTCCCTATCCCTTTCCCTAAGGTTACGATGTCATCTCAAATAAATTGCATTTCCAAACAAATAGTCTTTGATGAAATCTTTCATTTATTGAATACAACAATCTGTCCCCGACTCCATCATAGCCAACACTGACCCTCTGACCCCAAACCCTTCCCTTTCCGTTCCCCAATTCTCAGCGTCTCATTGGCCATCTTCCAAGTCACTCTCCCCATCTCTACTACTTCAGCTCATAGGAATGTCCCCCCTCCCATCCCATCTCCTAGGGGACATTATCTACAGGGAAAATAAGTAGGTAAAAGTCAAGTGTCTTCTTCTTCTCTTTATGTCAGCACTGGAGTGAATGTAGCTTAGAGTTCTGACATCATCATTTTAAATAGCAATAGTCCTTAGACTTGTATACCACTTCGTCATGCTTTTACAGTCCTCTCTAAGTGGTATACAGAGTCAGCATATTGCCCCCAACAATCTGGCTCCTCATTTTACCACCTCAGAAGGATAGAAGGCTGAGTCAACCTTGAATGGGTGAGATTTGATCTGCTGAACTGCAGCTAGCAGTCAGCTGATGTAGCCTGCAGTACTGCATTCTAATCACTGCACCACTTCCGCAAAATCTAATGGCAGAACTGGAATGAAACATTCTAAAGCAGTGTTTCTCAACCTTGAATTCTCAAAGAGAATTCTCAAAAAATTCTGGGAGTTGAAGTCCGAATACATTCAAGTTGCCCAGGTTGAGAAACACTGTTCTAAAGCATCTCTTGAAAGATTCATGCCCTGTTGTTTGATCTCTCATTTCTTTTTCAAAAATTGAACAGTGTGTGGGCATACGGTGTACGTACACACGGACGTGATTTACATGCATTGTATTCTTTGAAAGCATGTCATACTGAAAATGAGAAAGTAAATCATTTAAATCATAGTATAAATATGTATACTATGTATATATAAATAGCATAATGGTATAAATAATTAAATAGTATGAATAGTATAAATAATTAAATCATTTATCCTGCAAATAGCCCCAAGTTTTTGGACACCTAAATAATGTGCTGTTGGCTGCCTTGAGTGGCATTTGTGAGAAAGGCAGCCATGCAAATTGATTTAATAAACTAAAAACAAAAAGGGGGACCTTGAAGTTACCGTACCTAAATAAATACTAAAGGGAAATATTCATGTGTATCTCAGTGGTGACCAGGATTTATACTCAAGTCTAGCCGCTATAAATCCTGGATTTACAGCCAGCAGCTCTTATCCACGCCTATTTAGACACCTCAATCGAACTTCTGAAGGCAGGCTGGCTTACGGAAGAGGCTGGATATGCCCTGTATCTTAAATGCCTGACTTTTTGTTGTGTTTAAGCTAGCGATAGCAGTACAGAGCCATTTGCATTACTTGAGAAAACCAATAGAGCTCTCAAAGGCAGAACTGGTTACACAGGTAAGATAAATAAAGGGGGAAATGCTACCTATTGCAGAAAAGAAAGAAAAATGGGAGAAAACAAATCTAATCCCAGTAGAGGCATTGTAAAATTGGGAGTGTTCATCCTGTGATAAGCCTCCTCGCTACTTCTTGTCTTGTTCAAATGAGAGGGATGTTCCTCCGGACATCCAGATATTCAGTGCAGAGGTTTGGTTCTGGAAAGCTTTCACAGGAATAGCTATATATAAGGGGTCCTTAGTGCTCTCTGAGCTGGCTTGTTTTCTTGCAGACATTTCGTTACCCAAAGTAGATACCATCATCAGTGCTACTCTAGTACTGATGATGTTACCTAGTTTGGGTAGTGTCTAGGTATGCAAGAAAACAAGCAAGCTCAGAGAGCACCAACTTCAGCCCTCACTTCAGCTCTGAGCTATAAATATTCCCCTTTAATAGCTCTATATATGGTGGTCTCTATACACAGCAAGACCACAATACAACATACTGGTATGGAGAAAGGCCCTGCTCTGATTAGATGTCACTGACATCATTTTATGGGAACATCCCATCACTCACAAGGTAGCCAGCGCCAACTCGGCTATAGCAAACATGAATATAACAAAATCTGGCAGCAAATAAATAAATAATATAAAGAAGTTGGCAGAGAATGAACCGAGAGAAATTCATAGGCATATGGATTGGAAATATTTCTATTCAGTGCAGGGCTACATTTTTATTTCATAAATTCCTGATTATTCAGTCATTATTTGCAATGATGATTAAGGTTAGTGACCCTTCTTTTTCTCCTCTGGCAGATATAACACTGTCTTTTCTGAGGATGAAAAGGCTCTGCCTATTGTGTTTGGCTGGCATGTTTGAGTCATCATTGTGTTTTGATTTATTTTCAGTAAGCGTTTGCTAAGTAAAATTGCATCTTTTCATGAGCAAGAGAACATGGGCACGTTGGTGCCAAATCATGACTTTAATCACTATTCTACAAAGGGATCTTCAGCTGCTGATGAAGCTCATGGGTGTTGGAGTTGACAGATCAGGATGGTTTAACAGTAACAAGTTGGAAGGGACCTTGGAGATCATCTAGTCCAACCCCCTGCTCACGCAGGAGACCTGTACTAGGGATTTGAACCGCCGAACTGCTGACCTTTCTGATTGACAAGCTCAGTGTCTTAGCCACTTGAGCCACCTAGTCCCATTGATGCCTAAGGAGTACGGTGCACTTAATTATAATGAAATTGGAGGGGGGGTATCTTAGTTTATGTGAACTCAGCCACTACGATTTGTAAAATATGGTGTATGGAATTTGGAGGAGTAGGAACACTAATGGGACATTAAACTAGTGGTGGGTTTTTCCCGGTTCGGCCCAGTTCTCCCGAGCCGGTAGCGGTGACGATATTATGTCACCAAACCAGTTCTGGGGGGGTCCCCGCACCCCCCAACCCCCGCATTATTCTTACCTTTGATTTGCCCCCACCCCAAATCTATTGCTGCCTCCTGAGTCCCAGCTGATGGCTAGAGGGAAAAAAAACTGTTTAAACTCTTGCCAGGGGGCTTCAAAGGGCCGCCCTACAACCGATCAGTGTTAAAAGAAAACAAATGAGTAGACCAGTGCCTGCAAAAATACATGAGTAGACCGGTGCCTGCAAAAATACATGAGTAGATCAATGCCTGCAAAAATAAATGGGTAAACCAGTGCCTGCAAAAATAACTGGATAGACCAGTGCCTGCAAAAAATAAACGGGTAGATCGGTACAGCTCTGCAAGCAGTTAAAAGCCTGGTAGACTAGTACCTCTGCTAAATCCTAAAGAATTGTTACATGACCATCAAGCCATGTCCACAAAATAAGCCACGTCCACAGAACCGGTAGTAAAAAAATTTAGAACCCACCCCTGCATTAAACCCTCAAGTGGACATCTGAAATTATATTATAAAAAGATCAAAAGTGATGTAGAATCATCTGGAAGAAGAAGTAGATGAGAAGAGAGCAAAAACTATAGTTAATCTAAGCTAAACATAATTATAATTAAATTAAATTAAATACAGTTAATTTGATTACTTTGGACATATTTCACTATTTTCTGCTTACATCACATTACAATTTGCAATTTGCGGTAATGTCTGGGAGATTATAGATAAAGTTTCAAGAGACTACATATGGCCCTTAGGCTGTGTATTCAGATTTATTTTGGTGTTAAGTAGGAATATGTTAAACGAACATGTTTGAACAAGCGATAGAACCTAACCTTTATGTTATTGTTGGTGTGCTGTTTTCTGATTGCCTGATTTTGCTGTTGGGATTTGAAGTACTGCAAGCCAACTTGAATAATTTTGTGAATGCCGGTTGATATGGTTTTATGATACTTTGAAAGCAGGAAATTATTGGACTACAAACTGGCCAAAACCGTAGTTTGCCAAGGGTCTCATTTTGTCAATCAACAGAATGCTGATTATATTAAGGCTGCATTCCAAGAAGTCTGCAGATTTGAAAATCAATATGACAAATTGCAATTGCATTTCAATCCAATTCAAGCAAATTTGGAAAGACTTGGAAGAAGAAAGAAATATGACCATTAAAAAGAAAAAGACATTAAAGAAATTTTTTTCTTTACTGAATCTAAATATTTTAAAAGATAGAATATATGTGTGTGTATGTCTGTTCTAAATAGAGAAAATGATTTTTTTTAATTTCTGGAAAAGAAATAATATGTGATCATATAAGGAGCTAAAATTATACGTGTTTTATTTAAAAAATGCAAGTTATTTATTAAAAGTCATTAAATCCTTATATTTTATTATTGCAACTTATTGAAATGCATTTCTATTTATTATGGGGGCGGGGGTTGCCTCATTCATGTCCATTTCTTAGAGATTGTCTGGACAAGTTCCTGCAATTTTCTTGGCAAGGATTTTCAGAAGTGGTTTGCCATTGCCTCCTTCCTAGGGCTGATCAGTTCAGCAGATCAGCGGATCAAATCTCACTGGCTCAAGGTTGACTCAGCCTTCCATCCTTCCAGGGTGGGTAAAATGAGGACCCAGATTGTTGGGGGCAATATGCTATTTAGTATACTGTCTTTGGTGTAAGCCTCCCAGAGTCCTCAGAGAATGGCATAGAAATGTGAATAATAAAATAAAATAAAATAAAATAAAATAAAATAAAATAAAATAAAATAAAATAAAATAAAATAAAATAAAATAAAATAAAATAAAATAAAATAAAATAAAATAAACTAAACAGTATGTAATATGTCTGTGCTTTAGGTGCCTTTGAATCATTGTATATGCTTAGCCCTGGTAACTTTAAGGCACATTTTTCCTAAAAGCTATACGCTTCATGTTTCATTACAGACAAATGCTTAAGTGTGTTCTAAGCCAGTATTTCAGCCACAATAGGTGGAGGTGTATTTGCGTGGTGATAATAATGAATCAAAGAACATTCATTATGCAGAGCTTTTTGAAAGAAACAGGAGCATCGGTAGTAAAATCAGTCTAAAGCACTTTTTTCCCCTCTAGGTATTAAATAATGGCATGTTAAGCTTTGCAAGGAGAGAGGGGGAGAGAGAGAGAGAGAGAGAGAGAGAGAGAGAGAGAGAGAGAGAGAGAGAGAGAGAGAGAGAGAGAGAGAGAGAGAGGGAAGGAATATTAAATGGGTTGCCTTGTCTTGCCATTTCCACACCCTTCTTTAATGTAGAAGCATAAACTAACTGAAATTAATGCTGAAATAAAGGTTACAATAAAGGCAGCACTTTGCAGATTCTCTTAGGCAGCAGTATCACGAAAGACAAAAACTATAAACATCAGCTTACATCCACAACACCTGCCCTACATAGGCCAGGCTTAACTATTCACTGTTCCAGACTGTAAATCTTTCCAGTATGATACTCTCACCTGCATAAATGAAGGGAGGAGAAAGGAAGTTGTCAGGGATGAATTCTCTTAAATCACCACTTCAGATGGCATTCAAAAGCCGTGCAAGGTGCCTTAATGTGATTGCCAAAGTTGAAGGCCTTCCTTAGTCTCCTTTTTTTTTTACAAGTAGAAAATCCCAGGTAGAAAAAGAGAGAAAATAGCAATAGTAATAGCACTTAGATTTATATACCACTTTATAGTAATTTACAGCCCTCTCTAAAGAGTTTACATAGTCAGCATATTGCTTCCAATCTGGCTCCTCATTTTATTGACCTTGGAAGGATGGAAGACTGAGTCAGCCTTGAGTCGGTCAGAATCAAACTGAGTTCAGGATTGAACTCACGATCGAGCCTGTAGTACTGCATTCTAACCACTGCCCCACCACAGCTCTTAACTCCATCTCTAACCAGAACTTTGCATTATGGACCACTAAAAGATTTTTTGCTCTTGCATTAGTGTTATGTAAAGAGGCATATTGCTTAAGACATTGGATTAATAATAGGTAGTCTCAAATTCAAGTCCAACGTGGGCCATGGATTTTTTCTGTATGACTTTGGGCCAGTTGTGCTCTGTCAATCTAACTTATCTCACAGGATGGTTGCTATAGAGAAAACAGGAGGTAGTGGCCCCTTTTTATTGGCTCCTGAATGAAAGGTGGAATAGAAATGTGACAAATAAAGAAACTATCTCTTACCACAAGGTTTATGCCTGCATTTTCATCATCAAGGCAGTCATGTGATTCTCTTGAGTGGAATCAGCAATCTTCTAATCATCATTTCCAAGAAAGACCCATGATGCAATCCCATGATGCAATCAGCATGGGATTCTACGGCACTGAACTGTTATTAGTTCCCACAAAGCAGACAAGAATAAAAGACACTATCCTTGCATGTTTATGTTAATCTCCATCAACATAATTAATATCACGAAATAGATAGCAACTGCTCAAGTGAGTGGCATAAAATTAAAAAATTATCTTTTTTTGACCAAAAAATTGCTAAATGCTCTTTTAGGATGGGTGGGTGGGTGGGTAGGTGAATTGTACACTTGTATTGGGGTTGTGCTTTCAGTCTGGTGCTCTCTAGATGTTTTGGACTTCATCTCTCACCTTATTATGCAGAAAAGTTCATAATACCCAGCATACTACAAACAGAATTAGAAAATCTACAGTCCAAGAACCTGGACTTGTTCTTTATGAAATCAGAAAAGCGGAGAGGACCATAAGATCCTTTTAAAAAAAACTTCACTGGTCAATTAATCAAACTGAGCCTTAAAGAAGTATCTTCATTTGCCTGAGAAAACAAAACAACCAGTCTAGTGCAATGGTTACAGATGGAGGTGGCACTGTATTTATTCTCTGCCTTCGTCTAGAGGAGGGGTTGACAACCTTAAACACTCAAAGAGCCACAAAAGTCCTAACCAGAAGCCCCCGTTCAATTCTGGAGCCGACCAGAAATCCGGTTCAGGGGTGGGTTATACTTACCTTTACTACTGCTTTGCAATGGGGCCACGCGTGCGAACAAAGCGAGCATGCGCAGAAGCGTTCTGATGATGTCCAGGTCGGTGGGCGGAGCTTCCCACCAGTTTTACTACCAGTTCTATAGAACGGGTGCAAACCAGGGGCAACCCACCACTGGTCATAGAGTCTCCTCCTAGCACGGCATCCTTTTTCCTCTCTCTGTCCTAACCGAAAGCCCTATCAATTGTGGAGCCGACCAGTAACAGGGAGCCTCAGCAGACCCCTGGTCTAGAGGAAGTTAAATAGTTGGATGTGATGGTAGCTCAGAAAGTGCATCACCCAGATATTTTCTCATATATTCAGTCAAACAGTTTGCTGCAAACTCCTGTACGGAGGTTGCTAGGTAGTGGTGGCATGCTTGAATTCTCTCCCGTCTTAGTTATTCTGATTGGATTTCTTTGCCAGAGGTGGGGAGATTTTAACTTCACACGCTTGCTTTTTTGCACCACTCAGCTGAAGAGGAACAAATTGCTCTTTCTTTGTTGCTAACAGAAGCAGGGAAACGGCAAGGTTGTTCATCATTATGGGAGGGTGGGTAAGATTAAGCTTTCTTTCCCTCCCCTCACAAACCTCATGAACGTTGCTATTCTCTACCTGCTATATCAACCAGCCTTTCTACTACGGGGGAAAATAGTTAAAACAAAAAGCAACATACCCTAAGCAAACCTCCAGAGGTCTAATATTTGTATAAGTCTGATGCCATTTTAAATGCATGTTATGAGACAGATAAGTGGAAGATTCCCTGTTTACATTGGCTTTCCAAAATTCCATTGTGTTCACATGCTGTATAAACACAGAGGAGCAGGGCTTGCCATAATAAAGGTCAAAAACCTGGCAGTCTCTTTTCTCTTATCCTTCTGTTAGAGAAAAGATCAGAGCTAGACGCACCAGGTTGAATTCATCCAGTGAATTATTTACTCATCGATAATTTTTTTTTGACACCATTTTACATTTATAGGTTGTTTCTCATCCAACCAACAGTTCTAGTTCTTGTATCCAATATGCTAGAACTGGGAAGTGAAAAATAAACAAATCGGTATTTGTATCCAAATCAATCCGGAAGCTGCTCTTCCAAGTAATTCCAGTAGTTGTTGCCCCAAAATTATCATCCCTATTAAACACATTAGAGGGATGAGCATCACTTGGAAATGAGAATTAGGTTCAAAAGTGCTGCTAGGTGAGAACTGTTTTGCAATTCCTCAGATGTTTTCTTCTTCCATGAAAGAGGTGTTTGATTTTATTTTATTTTTTTCATTGCTACTTCATTCTTACAGTCTTTGAAAATATCTTTCAGGCTTCTAGAGATTGCTTGCTTTCTGTCACACACCCTTCCATCAACTTTCATGGCTTCCAGGTACAAACCCAGAGATGCCAGAGCAGAAATCCACTAATAAAACCTATGATGGATATGAGCCATGGTGACGCAGTGGTAAGAGTGCAGTATTGCAACTACTTCGGCTGACTGTCGGTTGACTGCAGTTTGGCAGTTCGAATCTCACCAGGCTTAAGGTTGACTCAGCCTTCCATCCTTCTGAGGTTGGTAAAATGAGGACCCAGATTGTTGGGGGCAAGATGCTGACTTTGTAAACTGCTTAGAGAGGGCTGTAAAAGCACTGTGAAGTCTAAGTGCTATTGCTATGAAAGACTGTGGAACATGGAACAGGAGTTATTGGTGACTTTTACAGATTAATTCTGGCCCAAAACTCACTTGAGCCTGCATTTTATGTACAGTATGTTTGTTTACTTATTCAATCTCATGTCCACTGACTCTGCAGTTTCCCTTGGTCCATTTGACGTCTTCCCGACAGTGATACTGTACTAGAACAGTTCTCTTGTACAAAGGATTTGAGTAAGCCTGAAAATCTTACCCACATTTTTTTAGTATCTCTTCTATAACAGTTTCCTCTTCCACCTTCATTCATAAAACTGAATGCCATTCTGAAGTAGAGGCTGAGTATTTCCCCTGGTAGGACCTGAATTTGTCACAAATAGAGTGGCTACGTTCTTATGGATTGTTGTCTTAGAAGGAAAATACTGAGTTTCTCCTGATGTTTCTGGCTAATGGTTCCTTCTCCTCTTCCTCCTCATTCTGTAAAAGAGAATGTTTAGTTGTATTACATTTACATTTACAGTATATTTTATTAGATTTTCATTGCCCTGGCCATTGACTGTATTGCATTAATAAAGGTAACAGTGAGATCTTACTCTCTATTAAGTTTCTATAAGCGCGAGTGTATATGAATAAAGGGACACGGTGGCTCAGTGGCTAAGACACTGAGCTTGTCGATCGAAAGGTCGGCAGTTCAGCGGTTTGAATCCCGAGTGCTGTTACTTGTCCCAGCTTCTGCCAACCTAGCAGTTCGAAACATGTAAAAAACGCCAGTAGAAAAATAGGGACCACCTTCGGTGGAAAAGTAACAGTGTTACATGCACCTTTGGCATTTAGTCATGCTGGCCACATGACCACAGAGACGTCTTTGTACAGCGCTGGTTCTTCAGCTTTGAAATGGAGATGAGCACCATCCCCTAAAGTTGGGAACAACTAGCACATATGTGCTAGAGGTACCTTTACCTTTACCTTTATATGAAACAAATAAGAAAGTTAGAAAAGAAAAAATAAATTTGGGTCTATATCAATTCATCAAAACATTAAAGCTTCTTTTTTTAAAAAAAAAAAGTTTGCTTTTTTTCTTAGTTCTGTGGGACAAAGAACAGTACAGCCTGGAGGCAGAATCAAGAGAGGGATCAGCCTAGAGTTGTTATGTTGCCACAAGCAATTTAGATCCAACCCTTGGAATTCCATTAGTGCTGATCATTAGTTGACTAGATTCTTGCGTAATAGGTGTGAGCAATACATCAGCTGAATTGGAACTCAATGTATGGTCCCAATTCTTCACGCCTGACAAGTTCTTTGGTTTTATTTTATTTTTTTTTGCTTTGTTTTAAAATCTGTACTGAACTGTATGAACCAGCCATAATTTAATTCATATTTGAGATGAATTCATAAAGCAGCTTGGTTCAAATATATATTTTCAATTTGACTTTAAAAAGTTATCCATAAATTCTAATGAGAAAACATCATATGGAAGCCGCTTCCATTTTTAGCAGAATGGGATAAAAAACCAGAGATGATAGACCCTTTAGAAAATACTATTCTTGCCAAGTTTCACTCTGAATATCATTATGGGCTTTACTGCAGTAACATACATATATGCCCATCATGCTAACTCTCTCTCAAATACAGTGCAGAAGGTTTATGCAAAGTGCAGAAAAAAAAGTAAGAAATAATAAGCATAGAAAATTAAGGACATGACAGAAGGGAAAGCAAAAAGAAATATGCTTATATTTAGTTTAAAGCAACTGAATTCACTGCAACTCACCATTACAAACCAGTCTAACACTTAAAGACTATTTATTTGTATATTGTCTTTTGTTTGTTTATAATCAAATTAATTTGTCACCGATCTCAGGGTTCAGATGACTCTTTTGTTCTTCTTCTTTGTTCTCCATTGTTCTTTGCTCTTTTCATCTCACCTTTGTTCTTCTCTTTTTCTTGAAGTTCTATCAGTGCTATTCAAACATAAGTTCCTCAACAGACCTCTTAAAGCATTGTTTCAGTAATCTCAGCAAGCATAATTGCTCATGGGAATTACCCAGAAGAGCACACCTTGAGAATTCTTAAACCTCCTAAAGCACACACACACACACACGCACACACTCCAACAATTTCCAAAGCATGTGTCCTCATTCTTCTACTATGTCAAGTTCCAAACACCGCTATGACAGCCCAGAAAAACTTTGAAGTGCTGTGTTCCAGAAGTGAGAGTTTTCCTCTTAGCCCAGCTCAAGATTTTTCCATCTAGACCAGGGGTGTCCAACCTTGGCAACTTTAAGACAGCAAAGCTGACTGAGGAATTCTGGGAGTTGAAGTCCACAAGTCTTAAAGTTGCCAAGGTTGGAGACCCCGATCTAGACCATCCATAATGCATACATCTTTGGCTTGAGAGATTGGGTCTGGTTGTCAGCCTTTTGTGGTAGGGCAGGTCAGGAAACAGACACCACAAGAAATATAGACCATATAGATATAAACCATAAGAACAGAATCTCGAAAATCTGAAAATGCTTTACTCTCACTGGGGTTTTAAAGTGAGCCAAAATTATTTAAAAATTTTGAATTATTTTAATTGATGTCTGTCTTGTGCTTTTAATAGGCTGTACACCACCCTGAGTCCTTCGGGAGAAGGGCGGTATAGAAATAAAATTATTATTATTATTATTATTATTATTATTATTATTATTATTATTATTTACCTTCCGTCCCTCTTATACCAAAGAGATTTAAGATGGAGCCGGTTTAGCTTCTTTCTAACTGTTTATTTTATTACTTATTTTATTTTCTATTAGTCATATTTCTATGCCGCCCACTCTCCAAGGACTCTGGGCAGCTTACACCAAAGACAGTATACTAAATAGCATATTGCCCCCAACAATCTGGGTCCTCTGTTTCTTTCTTTCCTAGGCTTCATTCATGTTTTCTTAGCGACTGCATTCGGTCTCCAAGGTCACATCTTTGATTCTTTACAACAGTGATTTTCTTCTGGAAGATTTATTGTGGGAGGCTCCCCTTCAGCCTGATCAGTGGCTTGGCACTTGTTCTGCAGCATTGTGTTGGGACAAGGAGTACTGGAACTCTGGTTTTTCACTCTCTCTCTCTTTTTAATGGCTTAGTCAACAAGTCCACACGCGTGTCCCTGGTCACTATAATTAGTGAAGTTATGCAAAGCATCACAACTTGGCAAAGCCACCTCAGTTGGTGCGTGATTTTACTGAACAAAGCTTCTGCACAGGCACAGGCACAGGCCCATTTGTCAGCTGGAGTGTTGGCCCAATTGGTCCAGTTTGATACAGAAAATGTGTGGTACTGCTTCACTCAATCAGGCCCTTCCATAGGCATGTCAGTAAAAACCTTCCTGAGTCATGGTGCTCCTTTGAAGTGCAAATGATAAAAAAGGTGGAAGAGGATTTGCAAGATTAATCAAAATGAGCTGTATCCATATTGGTGTTCAACTGAGTCCGTTAATCTTGCTTTTTAATACAAAGATGGCTGGTGAGGATAGCACTAGCACTTAGATGTATGTATCGCTTCACAGTGCTTTACAGCCCTCTCTAAGCGGTTTACAGAATCAGCATATGGCCCCAAACAATCTGACTCCTCATTTTACCCACCTCGGAAGGATGGAAGGCTGAATCAACCATCAGCCAGTCGGGATCGAACTGCTGGCAGTTGGCAGAATTAGCTTGTAATACTGCATTTATTTATTTTATTTATTTATTGGTTTGATTTATATGCCACCCTTCTCCGGAGACTCAGGGCATCTTACAATGCGTTAAGCAATAGCCTTCATACTTTTGTATATACCTGCTTAGTAGGGCTTTCAGGGGCCCCTAAGCGGTGTTCTTTTTATACAAAGTCAGCTTATTGCCCCCACAATCCGGGTCCTCATTTTACCTACCTCGGAAGGATGGAAGGCTGAGTCAACCTTGAGCCTGGTGAGATTTGAACTCACAGTAATTGCAGGCAGCTGGCAGCTAAGTGCTACTTTACCAGCACTTTAGTCTGCTGCGCCACCAAGGCATTCTCACCACTGTCCCACCACGGCTCTAAAGATTGCTTACAAAAAAGGGTAATTACTTGTTTTAAGAGAACTCTTCCAACATAGCACTTTCCACCCACAAACAGCCTGCTTTCCATACCCCCCACCATGCATTTGCTCTCCGCCCTCCCCACATGCCCATAATATATGCTCCCTTCCCATCTAGCAGGCATGTTCCCTTTTTCCATAATAGCGATCCACCCACAGTGTCCTCTGTTTCCACCTCACCCACTCACCCACCATCTATGCTTTCTTCCTCATGCATCACCACACACAGTCATTCTCAAAAACTTGGCATATTAGAAAAAGTCCTTAATGAAAAAAGAAATGATTTTTTAAAATCAGTTAGAAATTGACAAAACAGAATACTTCCCTTCAAGCACAGATCGTAGAACATGGATGATTTTGACAGACTCCCATATCTTTAACCTTCACACTTTGTAACACTTACCATTCAGTGTGTCAAACATCAAACACTTATAACTTGGTGCAAAATATACTTTCCCACACATATGAAAACCATGCAGTAAGAATTATTCTGTGCAGACCAAATTATAAAGGACAATAAATATATATGAGAGTGCCGTTTGGAATGAATATGAAACAATTGCTTATTCTATATCCCTGCCACTGACTAAAAGTTATTAAAGAAGCAAGGCATATTTTATTCATAGGAATTTATGCTAAAATGACAAATATGGCTATTTGATCTTCAAAAGATATAAATTCTTATTAATCCAATTCAATTTAAATCATTTTAGATCATCAGACACTTGGGCTAATATCTAGAAAACATCCTAAATCACCATGAGATATAAGAGTTTTAATTAAAATTAAGATATTATCTTTTGTCAAGATGTATGCCTAGTGGCTAAAATAATAAGCAAATACTTGATCTATGTGCTTTTAATTACATTAATATCCTATCCTTCAAGAATCACTTGCATATTGTCCCATTCAAGTCTTAGCCATGGCAACTTTCAGACCCATTCTTAGCTTTACTTCAGAAGCAACTCTAAGAAGCAGACAACAGAAATTATACCTTTGCTGAAAAGATGAAATTACATTTGGATCTGACAAAGAAAACTATGGTCTGCTTTGAATAGGTTCATATTTTCCGATAACACAAATGAATCCTAGTGAAAATCAGTTTCCCTCTCCTCTCCTCTCCTCTCCTCTCCTCTCCTCTCCTCTCCTCTCCTCTCCTCTCCCTTCCCTTCCCTCCCCTTCCCTTCCCTTCCCTCCCATCCCTTGCCCTGCCCTGCCTTTATTTTTGATGAAGAAATTTGGTACTCCAACATTCAGGTTCTAAACACATGACAGCTGCCTGTCTTAAACTCAAGAAGCTAGATTAAACTTGAGATACAAATATATGCCTATGTATACCCTGTTTCTCCCAAAATAAGACATCCCCTGATAATAAGCCCAATCGGGCTTTTGAGTGCATGGCAATAAGGCCAAGCCTCAGGGTTCAAAAAAATATAAGACAGGGTCTTCTTTTTGGGGAAACACAGTATATATATGTATATTAAGGGTTGTGTAGAAATCGGGTTACAGAAGTCTTAATAGTAGATTAGATTGGTAGACTGGAGTAGGTTAGATTGGTAGACTGGAGTTCAAATAATTGTTAGGCCCCACTAAATCAGATTAAGGCAATCCTACACTTTGTGTCATCTTAGATGCAAGGAACCCAGTATTCTACTAAAATAGTTTGATGGCCCTGTGGAGAAATTTCTGAAATAACTCACCTAAAATACATATCTCCCTCCCTCTCCCCACCCCTTTCTCTCATCATGTGTCACACACATGACAAAAGTTTGAAACTTTAATCACATGATTACTGTAAGAGAAGGAGTAGCAGAGTCTGGGGATGGAGTCAAAAGAGGAATCAGCCTAGAGTCTTTACATGCCCACAAGCAGTCTTAAATTCAAGCCCTTTTGAATTCTGTTAACTCTTTATCTAGTGCCAAAATAGTGCTGTTTGCTGACTAGGTTCCTATGCATAGGTATGAACAATAAATCAGTTTAACTGTAACTTAATATGTGGCCGTGGTCTTAGCATTTGCTGCTACTGCTTTTATTTCAATATTGTGGTACTTCTTTTCTATTCTAGCAGCTGGTTTCCTCCTAGCTTCATTATGTACTGTTTATAGTAAAGTCTTTTTCTTTCTTAATGTTATGACATGTTCTATTTTAACTATATTCTTTCCAGGGAAATCTAGCTAATAGAAAACATTCAATCAGTCAATATCCTGCCCGGGAAGGGGGGGGGCACTTACGTAGTAACACAACCCTTCAAGAGTTACAAAATACTGTACATAATTCTATTATGAACTAAAGTTAAAATCTGTTCCTGGGCTTTCTTTTCCTCTCTTTTGCACTTTTCACTTTAATTGTGTTGCCTATCTTGTCAGCACCATCTTTGTTTTCTTGAAATAAGAAGTGTGCAAGGGTTCTTTCTTCTAAAATAATTACAATAATAAATAAAACAGGATCAGGTGCTCAAAGGAGATAACAAACAGTTAACTTAAAATTAACTGGATAAATAATTTAATCATTACTGTTTTATAGAATCCAGTTTACTTATTCATAAGTACTATCCTTTCCTTTTTCCTGAAGCATTTGAAAATAGAAAAAAATGAAAATATCCTTTGAGAAATGTCTAGTCCTCCAGTTGTTGCTATATGACATAACATTCCCAAATCCCTCCCATTTGCTTATATAAGTAGTCCTGGTTAGCGACTGCCTCGTTTAGCAACCACTCACATTTACAAAAGTGACGAAATGTAACTTCGTGACCAGTTCTCCCATTTACAATCTCGCAGGTCTGTAAAGCAAAGAAAAGCTGGAGTATGATCATAAACAAAGAAACAATGTCACTTAGTAGCTTCAATTAAAGACCGAAGTACTGATACCAATTGTGGTTGCTAAATAAGGATTTCCTGTATTAGTTGTGCCTGCTGTGAGTTGTTATCCAGCAAGATTTGGAAGGCTCCGTCTTCCTACTGAAGAAATACAAATATTATTAGACATTTTTAAATATCTGGCAGACTATCTAAACACTAATCCAACCTTATTACTTTAAAACAGATGTATGCTTTTTAAAACATATTTATTTCTTTAGTAGCCTATCTAAAAGAAAAGAAAATATCTACTGATTTTTGCTGATGTTTTTAATTGTGCTTTGGATATATAAAGATTAATATTTTAATCTATTATAGTTATTATATAGCTATTATAACTTAGAACTTTTAGTTTAAAGGCTCTTTATCTTGTATTATGATGTAACAATTGATTATAAATACATTACTGTATTAGTCGTTGCTCTATTTGGTCTGTACTCTGATTTGTAAAAATAATAGTACATAATAAATAAAACTATTACTACTACTATTTGTATCACAGGGTCTAATGCAAGTAAGTTATAGCATTTGTGTGATGATGTCACCATGCACCCGTCATAATTTGTACCATTGTGCAATCTCCTAAGAGGGAATTTGGTGTAGCAGTTAAGGTACCAGGCTAGAAAGTGGGAGATTGTGAGTTGTAGACAAGTCGTAGGTATGAAGAACTCTAGAAAAAGTACAAAGAAGAGCAACAAAGATAATTAAAGGACTGGAGGCTAAAACATATGAAGAACAATTACAGGAACTGGGCATGACTAGTCTAGTGAAGATAAGGACCAGGGGAGACATAATAGCAGTGTTCCAATATTTGAGGGTCTGTCACAGAGAGGAGATGGTCAACCTATTTTCCAAAACGCCTGAAGGCTAGACAAGGAATAATGGATGGAAACAGATCAAAGCCACAAAATAGCAGCCCAAATGCAGCATGCAGAAATTCAAAATCTCTGTAAGCAGCCACGTTTTGTTGAGAGGATGGAATGAGATGGAATGAAGTGTTTTGCACGTCCCTATTTTGCAGCATATGGCAATTTCAAGGGTTCTGGGTAGAAATATTTATCTAGGAGCCAATAAAGCAACATCAACAAGACAACAATTGTGTTCGACCATTAGTTTTAAGTTATTGAATTAGTTCTTTGCCTTTTAACTGCTTCAAAATTTTCTCCCTTGGATATTTTATAGGGAGGAAGCATGTCAAAAACAAAGAAGAAGAAGAAAGAAGAAATATCCAGAATGATTAAAATACATCTAAAAGCTTTTCTTTGCTCTTAGTTTTTCTGCAAATTATTAGGAGTTGTTTTATGCACAGGGTGTTGTTTTTTTAAGATAAACTGAATCTGAAACAGAAATATATAATCACACATTCAGGCCATAATGAAGAACTCACCATCATTAAATTATCCTTATCACAATTACAATCTCTCTGTTTTTGAATACTACAATTTTTGGAGTCCAGTCAGTTTAAAAACACTAATTTTTTCATGTGCTAATTATAGCATAAGGTAACATGTTTGTTTTATATCAGTTGATATTTCTTGTTCGCTGTCAATTCCCTGATTACTTATATAATTCAAAAATATGCCAGTCATTTAACTTCTTTTGTTCAAAGTGAATTCTCACATTCAGCTGCCTTTGACATAATCAGTTTTGTAAATTAATGCTCTCTCTGCATGAAGCAGAGTGTGGAGATGGATGAAAAAGAAATTGGGCAACTCTATGTCCTACATAACACTGAAGACTCAATAAATTATACATATAATGCAAATGAATAATAATTTTACCTTGATGTGGTTGTGGGACTTACGTGCTTTGAGGAAAATGAGAGTTATGCCAGAGGATCAACTGGACATGTCTCATCAGAGAAGCAGGACAAAGAGTGTCTATCCTATAAATAGTATGTAAGACCTAAATTACAGAAATCCATAATGGCTTGGTCATTGTCCAGGTCCATAAGGACCCCATTAGGTGTTTGAGTTCCTGAACATCTGATGAAATATGGGTTACAGGTCTCAGGAGTTTTGGCTGAGCAACCAGACCAGCAGAACTACTGGAAGAAAAGGTGCTTACCCATTACAAATATACAGAGATAGAAATCCTGTAACAATACTTTTAACATCATCAAACATGGACATCTGCCTAACCCGGGTCCTTGAAAAGGACTCAGTAGGTGGACAAAAATGCCAAATCCAGTTTAAACATCCGGATGACTGGGCAGTGAACCAAAATAAATAATAATTCTTACTTACATAAATACTCAAAGACTAGCCCTTGAAAGTTCCATTATCATCTCATTTTTGAACCTACAATATTACCTGTTGTACATACATACATTCACATTGCTTCCTTTCAAGGTAAGCAACATGATGCCAAGTGCAGATATAGAGTAAGAAGAAGTAAACAAAAGAAATAGGAGGCAGGAGATAAACGAAAAGAAAAGGAAATTTTATTACATTTAGTTTACCCATCATCAATCACTGTACTTCTCTGTATTTTTCTGCCATTTCAACCATGCACACTTCCACCACATCTCTACAGCATTTCACACTTTATCTTTTGTTCTTTAAATTTCTTACCTCTCTCTTTGAAATGGTTCATCAGTTCCATCTAACCATGACTTTCACTGTGCCCTTTCATCTCAACCCACCAACTGTTCCTCCCTATATTTCTTTTGCAATCTGATCCTCACCCAGTCTCTATATGACCAAACTGCCTGAATGTATACATCTTTCATACATGCCACTCACTGACAGGATTTTCCCGAGAAATATTGAATTGAGACGCCTTGAAGGACAGAGATTTGAAGACACAGCTTTTGATAAGCCAGTTTTATTACAATAATTGGAAAAGTTGTTAATGAAGAAATCCTGCAAGTGCAGCAGGTAAGATGCAAGCCATATATTTAGCAAAGCTCAAAATGTAAATCCCTTTATCCTGCCTTTATGGCTTGACAGGTTGAGAGCTATCCTCTGGGGGAAAGAAGAAGTTGACATCTGAATTTTGTTACTGTAATGGGCCACACTGGTCTCAGGGTCTCTTCTTCTAGGCTTGCTGGATTTAGCATTCATACCTTTCTTTTTTTTTTCTCCTTCCTCCAATCTTGGTTATGAAGTTAGATGTATCCTACCTGCTCCTGGGCAGGTGAACCTAGCATGACCAGTGAGCCTCTTTCCATTCCATCACTGAATCTATAGGAGCTGAAAAAACCCTTTCTTCTCCCTCCTTTCATGCTAGGGAGGAGATAGAAGACAAAGAGGTACAACATAGATACCTCCCGTTTGGCAACTCAGTTCAATCCAGAACTCTTCCTCTCACACAAAGTTCAGAGGCAAGTAAACTTGAATAGACCCAATGAAAGTTGGGAGGATACACTGACCAAGGGTCCCACAATGTCCATCTCCTCAACTTTAACCCATCTCCTCAACTTTAGGTGGGAGGAGAAGGAATCCATCTCAATTCCATCACCAAAACTCCCTCTCCCATCTCAAGGAGAGGGTTTCTGTTCCTCTTTTGAGATTGATCCAACCACCACCATGCTAGATTGAAAACCTAACATTTCTTTCCCTGGGTCTGGTAAATGCCACTCCTAGAAACTTGGGCTTGTCTAATTACTGTACATAGAGCTACCATAAAAGATGGGGACATAGATATCCATTGCTGCCTTCCAGAATCTTTTATTCAGAAGGAATCCTATATATTTTATAATTCAAAATGCAATCCATTGGAGTATTCTTCGACACCAGGATTCAAAAACATCCATACTCTTACTATCCAGCTTCTTCAAAATCCAACTTTCATTTTCATAGAATGTCATAGGGAAAATCACTGCTTGGATGATTCTGCTCTTTGTATTATATCTTTGTGGGGAATAATAGGGAAGATCAAATGTCAGAATTTATTACTGCAAATCTGAGTCCTTCCGATTAAGCTTCTTGAAAGGGAACTGACTCATTCCCAACAAGTCAGCTCTGGGATGCTTAGGACATCTACTGGAAAAAATGTTCCTTTTCCCCACAAATTCAGCATATAATTATGCCTCAGACAGGTGGTATTTATAAGAAAATCCTGGGCAAAATGACCTGAACCTCTGCAGTATAAATTTAGAGTTGTATATGTTTGATGATGCTTCTCTGTAGTTGACAGTGAATTTCTAATGACTCCCAAATGCATGGATTCAACATCTGAAGATTCTTGATGAGCAGATGGAAGTGGGGAAGAAGGAAATGATAAAGTACTAGCATCTTTCTTTTCCCCTGCACTTCTGCCATAGTTCCTTGACAATTATGTAGTCATACAGACTTGGATTAATTATTCTGTTGGAATGGCACCTGGACTATTGTAAGGAGCCTTGGTGGCGCAGCGGACTAAACTGCTGCTGTTAAAGTAGCATTTAGCTGCCAGCTGCCTGCAATTATTGTGAGTTCAATTCTCACCAGGCTCAAAGTTGACTCAGCCTTCCATCCTTTCGAGGTAGGTAAAATGAGGACCCGGTTTGTGGGGGCAATAAGCTGACTTTGTATAAAAAATAGAACACCGCTCGGGGGGCCCAAAAAGCTCTACTAAGCAGATATATACAAAAGTATGAAGGCTATTGCTTAATGCATTGTAAGCAGCCCTGAGTCTTCGGAGAACGGCGGCATATATAAATCGAACTAATAAATAAATAAAATATGGAAGAACATATAAAGTTTGACCAAATCATAAAGCATCCATGTTTCAACATAAAATAACCCACATGAATAGACTCTGCATGCCTAGTGATCATTTTAATGAAAAGGTCCCGCTAGAAAGATTTGTTGATTTGCAAATATGACTAATATAAAAAATCATATCATAATGAACAGTGTGATGTTTTATTTCAGAATTGCGCTATTGTGTCGAAGATGGGCAAAGAAATGGATTTGAAGGGCAGAGAAAAATGAGATCAATCAATTAATAACAAAACTGCTCTGTCGAATGGATCAAAGTATTGTGGAAAATCCATATTGAAAAATAACATTCACAAACCCGAAAGGCAACAATTTATCTCAACATCTCCCTTTTAATTAGGAAGTAAATTTATAATAGTATCCTGATTTGGATTAATTTGATATTGAGTATCAGAGACCAGCATATTATTCTGCAGAATAACGTATGAGGCAAAAAGCCTAGTTAATTTAGTTCTTCTTTCAGTTCTTCATTCAACTTTCTCTTAATTAACATACCCAAGCTTTTAACATCTTCCCATTGGTTTTTATTCAGACAGGGGAGTAGTTCTTCTTACACTTGCCTCTAATAAGAATAAATTATTTTACAGACTTTGATATTTTTGTCATCCTTAAGTAGGATTAATTAGGTAGGAAATTCAGCATTATAGATCTTATTGCCTTGTAACTGAACAATCCCTAATTACATTAAAATAATTATTAGAACTTATGTTTTGCTGGTGGAACTGGGGCATGTGATGCCAGACTGACAGGTAAGAAGGGGAGAGGGAACTTTTCCCACCTAAAAATGGTTAGAAAGGTACATAGTCTTTGGGTGTTAAGCCATCCATTTATTCTCACACTTGTTTTACAGGTACTTCTCACTTAATGTCCACTCATTCAGTGACAATTTGAACTTACAGGGGCACTGAATGAATGGGACTTATGATGGGTGCTTGTAGCTGCAACGCAACAATCCTGCAGTCACAATTTGGGGGGGAGGGGTTGGCACTCAGTTCATAATTATGACATTTTGACATCCTGTGGCTGCATGATCACCATTTGCGATGTTTACCCTGGCTTATGACAAGCAAAGACAACAAGGAAGCCAGCAGGAAGTCACAAATAGTGATACTGTGATCATGCAGGATTACAACTGTCATTGTAAATCAGAAGGGTCATGTGATATTGCACTCATGACTATGTTGTTTAACTACGGCATTCCCAGTCCCAATTACCATCATTCTCTTGGGTTGTTATTTGTATATTTAAGACATCAGCCAGTTTCTTTTGCATGTCCAATGTCATTCTTGTAGCCCATCATTTTTAAATCAACTTTCAAATCAGTACCAACTTTATCAGGTAAAACTTGTTCCTTTTCCATAGCATCTTTTGAACACAGTCTATCTATAGAAACAGACACTCTTAAAATTAATTTCCAGGTCCATTGTTCAAAAATATCCTTCAATATGTCCAATGTTAAAATATTTTGCTCAATTCTGTATTTGTAGGTCAAATTTAACTGTTTTTTTCCCCTTTCTTCTTTAATTGTAATATTTAGAGCGAGTTACCCACCGAGCTTCGGATGGTGCCTGATCTCCGCTCCTTCCGTCAGGACTTAAAGACTTGGCTGTTTCAACAAATGGATTGACTCTGATCCTTGGGTTTTATTGTTGTTGTTTTAACTGGGTTTTAATTACTTTACCTTTTATTGTATCTTTTTAACTTGTGTTCGCCGCCCTGAGTCCTTAGGGAGAAGGGCGGCATATAAATTTTTGGTAAATAAATAAATAGTTCCTTCTAATTCCCTATATAGTGTCCAATTTTTAAAATTTTATTGTACTGTTTTTTTTAAAATATTGAAAACAAAAGCCTTTTCATATGGGAAGTATTCTTTTAATTCCCAAATTCCAAAATCTTATTTCAAATTTATTTGGACCCTTAGTTCATTTGTAACTTTCTAAAATCAAAAATCTAATCATTCTTTTGCTGCTTATCCAAGAAAAACAATCAAATTCTTAAACTTGTATTTGAAACTTTTTTCACTAAGAATTGAAGGTAAGTCACCCACAGCTGTAAAGCTTGTCATTCTAAAGGTTGGTTGGTTGGTTGCTTTTTTACTTTCCCAGAAGTAAAGTCTTGTACCTGTGACATTCAGTGACATCTAAGAAAGGTCAATTTGATTGTCTGTTGTTGGTTTATTATTAATCATCATTTTCAAAGTAAAATCTCTCTTCAACAGATTTCATGCATGATTGATTAGAACAAAAATGGAACTTAGGTTTTACATTTTAGCCATTGATTTATCTCAAAAGATTTACTCAGCACATTTAGCTCTTTGTTAAATGTCCTTGTAATTTTTTTCTATTTAAGTGAATGAGACATATATGTCATTTTAATATCATCAATGACAGTTTTCTGCTGTCTAATCAAAATTGCTTCACAAGTTGCAGTGTGGTGTCTTTTGAAATAATAAGATTTCTGACAATGGAAATATTTTGTGATTTCCATAAATTGCAAGTTGAACGCACTGCATTGTCTTTCTTTGCAAACTGGGTAAAATCCCAAATAGTGTCCCACTTACTACTTGCCAACAGTTCACATTAATTTTGTTCCTTTAACTATTGTTCCAAATTTATTTTATGCACATATACAGTATATCACAGAAGTGAGTACACCCCCTCACATTTTGTAAATACTTAAGTATATCTTTTCATGTGACAACACTGAAGAAATGACACGGCTACAATGTAAAGTAGTGAGTATACAGCTTGTGTAACAGTGTAAATGTGCTGTCCCCTCAAAATAACACAACACACAGCCATTAATGTCTAAACTGCTGGCAACAAAAGTGAGTGCACCCAGTGGTGGGTTGCCCCCGGTTCGGACCAGTTCTATAGAACTAGTAGTAAAACCGGCAGGAGGCTCCACCCACTGATCTGACATCATCACAAGTGATCTGCGCATACACTTGCTTCACTCACACACACACGCAATCCCGTTGCGAACTGGTGGTAAAGGTAAATAGAACCCACCCCTGAGTACACCCCTAAGTGATAATGTCCAAGTGGGGCCCAAAGTGTCAATATTTTATGTGACCACCACTATTTTCCAGCAGTGCCTTAACCTTCTTGGGCATAGAGTTCACCAGAGCTTCACAGGTTGCCACTAGAGTCCTCTTTCACTCCTCCATGACAACATCATGGAGCTGGTGGATGTTAGAGACCTTGCGCACCTCCATCTTCCGTTTCAGGATGCCCCACAGATGCTCAATAGGGTTTAGGTCTGGAGACATGCTTGGCCAATCCCTTTACCCTCAGCTGCTTTAGCAAGGCAGTGGTCATTTTGGAGGTGTGTTTGGGGTCATTATACTGTATATAGGACCTGGTTACCTACAGGACCACATTCTGCCACCGATTGCCTCCCACCGACCAATACGCTCCCACAGAGAGGGCCTCCGCAGGGTGTCCCAAACAATGTAGGCTGGCGACCCCCAGGGGGAGAGCCTTCTCTGTGGGGGCCCCGGCCCTATGGAATGAACTGCCCCCAGACATATGAAGGATCCCCAAACTCTGTGCCTTCCGTCGCGCTCTGAAGACCCTATTATTCCAGCAAGCTGGTCTGACAGGATAAAGGTTTTTAAATTGGGTTTTGATAGGGGTTTTAAAATGATTTTAGTTGGATGTTTTAAATTTCGGCCAAATGATTGAATTATTTTAATAAGCTTTTAATTTTTGTTGTATATTGTTTTTACTATGGCTGTTCACTGCCCTGAGTCCCTCGGGAGAAGGGCGGTATATTAATATAATAAACATAAACATAAACATATACCTTCACCATATCATCATCATTACCCTTTACAAGAGTAAATTTATTATCCTGAAATTTAAAATATTGCTGGTGTTGCGCATAGGTTCTTTACCTAGTGACCCAGAGAAGATGTCAGGAGGTATATCTTTTTTTGTTTTTCAGAAGTCTAGTTGTTCATGAAGAATTAATTGAACATCATGTAATATGAAAAGTTAAGATATATTGCTCTTCTTTAAAGAGATATATATGCAATGTACCTACAAAGGATTAGGCTTTAATCACATGGATATGTGGGCTCCTTAAGCTAGTTTTGTCCATAAATTGCATTCATCTTTCCTTATCAATCCTGCACATTATCATAAAGGGCTGGGTGTTAAGATTTGCCTTTCTGATTTTCTTTCCATTGGTCGAAAAATACCTAAGGCTGTTATGAAAACCAATGTTTCATTTGGCGTGAAAAATAACTTTTGAAAGTAGTCACACTCTTTTATAGGGCACATCGGAAAAGAAATCTGGTTTTTCCAAAAAATATATCATAAATACCCTTCTTCCTAAAGAATGTGCAGCCCAAAGTCACTGAGTTGGCTTTGCATTTAAGTCAGGACTCAAACTCATGGTCTCTGAGTTTCTAACCTGCTTCCATCAACCACTACAGCAGATTGGTCCCTAGTGGTAGTTAAGAATCCCAAATTCTTAATAATCACTCCTAGAATTTTCATCTAGGTTGCAATTATCTTAGAAAACACAGGGAATAAAATAGAGCATTGAGAAATATGGGTAGCCTCAAAATCATTCTTTCAAGTGTAGAACAGTGGTGGGTTTCAAATTTTTTTACCTCCGGTTCTATGGGCATGGCTTGGTGGGCATGGCATGGCTTGGTGGGCATGGCATGGCTTGGTGGGCATGGCATGGCTTGATGGGCGTGGCAGGGAAGGATACTGTAAAATCTCCATTCCGACCCCACTCCAGGAGAAGGATACTGTAAAATCTCCATTTCCTCCCCAATCCAGAGAAGGTTACTGCAAAATCCCCATTTCTTCTCGATCAGCTGGGATTTGTGAGGCAGAGAATAGATGGGAGTGGGGCCAGTCAGAATTTTTACTACCAGTTCTCCAAACTACTCAAAATTTCCGCTACTGGTTCTCCAGAACTGGTCAGAACCTGCTGAAACCCACCTCTGGTGTAGAACCATTATAAATCAATGCTTCTACAAATAGATTCAATCCAGAGACAGAGGTAGAAAATCTATGTCTGAGATGCAATAGCTCTCATTAGTTGTAATTCATCAGCATCTGCAGAGCCAGAGTCCGTGTTCTAGACATTATGAGTTAGGATCCCTAAGAAAATCATGTAAACTAATCTTCCTTTTGATTTGCCTTTTCCTCCTAGTCTTTCTTACTATGACTGGTCTCTATGTTTCCATCTTCCTAACATTCTGCTTCATATTCTTCTTCATCAGTAGAATATTTGTTGAAGGCATCTAATAACCTGTTACTTGTTGTGTTGACTTCTTCTGCTTCTTTCCCTGACCCATTAATTTTGTTACTTATTTTTCTCCTCTTTCTATTCCTACCAGATCCTCTAATCTAGGAATTTATCTTTGATCTTCCTCAAGTACCTTGATCTGAGCAAAATCGTTCTTTTATTACGGGGACCAACTGAAAATTTTGTTCAAGGAATAATAATAGATCAGACAACTCTGATTTGGGCTTGTAATTCTGGTCACAAAAGTATACACTTCACAATAAACCTGTTTTTATGCATTAAAGTATCTTCATTTATGCTGAAGAAGGGATAACTGATGAATGTTTATCTCAGGGTGCCTGGAGGATTTAAATTGTTTAGTACTACTTACTCCATATTTTACATTGATTTGTATTTTGCTCATCTAAGAATGCAGGAAGACGGAACAGGTGAAGGTGCTTTCCTCATCTTTTCATTCATTTACATCAACAAATCTGCATATAAATGGCAAATCAGACCTTTGTACAGTTCCTGCCATTGCTTTATTATAGATTACTTTGTAATCTAATCTTGTGGTTGACTGTTACCAGCACAATCCTAGAAAGTGATTGACGACTGTAGCATCTCCATTGTGATCCTGTGAAGATGCTACATTTGTCAATCACTTTTTTTTTGTGATGCAGTGGGTTCCCAGGGTTTAGCTGCCCCTTTCATTTATCATTATTATTAATAATTCCGTTGACAGAACACAGGAACGCACAGGCAAGCAAGTAAGGAATGGCGATATCTTTTCAAAATATTAATTATTAGAACAAGGAACGTAGTTGTTGCTTGTTTGCCTGGACAAATTGAGGACAACATTGTTGATTGCCTGTGGTTTTGTTTACTGCACAGTGCACACCAATATGATTAATAAGGTATAGAAAGCCAGCATCATTAAGCCAATGTTTTGCACTCATGATAAAGATTAGCACCTGTGTGTCATACTTCACTGTCAGTGACTCATTTCAGTCCCGTCACATAATGAAGAAATTAAGAGGGGGAAAATCCCATTTATTCCATCCAGCTGGAGACTTATCACGGCACTACAGAGCATGCTGCTTTATTTTATTTTTTCTTTTCAAAAAATAAATGAAACATATTTACAAGTTTCTAGCAATGTGAATGGCAAATAAGCATTTGACTAATAACCCACTGCTTATTTCTGCCCCCTAAAGACCAAGATAAAATTAAAGCTTCTGTTTACCTAGTACCCAGAATTATTTTGCTTATATAGGGTATTAAATTCCACTGTGGGCGTAATAAAGTAATGTGCATTTTGTAGAGCCCAAGATGTACCTCAAACCACCTACCCTTCTCATTTAAAAGACAGCCTTTTAAGGATTTTGTTTCAGGAATCATTTAAAGTCCATTGGTGGTTTGTTATCTTTACTGCTTTTACTTCAGGTCCTATTTAAGAAATATTTTTAATTGCCTTTCTGTGTCTAATGGAAGAGGGATAGCTATAAAAATCCTTCCTTTACTCTGTTTACATTGTTTCTTTTCAACGTTCTCTTTTTTTACTTCCAGTGTCCAAAAGCCTTTCTATTTCTTAAGACATTGTCTTTTATATAAACCACTTCCACTCTGTGAGGGAGATGGGTGGTTTAGAAATAGCAAACATAAATAAAGGTAAATAAATAATTTTTTTTAAAATTTTGATTTATATGCCGCCCTTCTCCAGAGACTCAGGGGGGCTTCCAATGCGCTAAGCAATAGCCTTCATACTTTTGTATATTTGTTCAAAGTCAGCTTATTGCCTCCACAAATTTACCTACCTTAGAAAGGATGGAAGGCTGAGTCAGTCTTGAGCCTGGTGAGATTTGAACCTGCAATAATTGCAGGCAGCTGGTGTTAATATCAGGGTGCTGTTATTAACACCAGCTCCAAATTTGTTGGAGAAGTAAGGCAGGAGGTTTGGACAAGCTTTAGCACAACATCCCATTTTACTACAGTTATGCTATTGTTTTCCCCCTTTTCTTGGCCACTCTACCATCTTCTCAGGTGTTTTATTCACTTTGTCTTTTCTAACAACCTTATTTTAAAAGGCTGAGCTATGGAAAACCTGCCTTCCCTCACAGGGAGGCCTTCTGCCAGCTTTAGGAAGTATGCTACTTTCCTTGCAAGAAATAGTTTTCAACCAGTTCTACTACTACTCTTTGTCCTGAATCAGGTTAGTTTTATTGAACCCCAAACATACTGCAATTGACCTGTTTAAGGACTATTTATTCCATCCTGCCAATGTGCGTTCAAGCATCAGGCTGCAGCCTTAGTACATAAGGCCAAAGCCTACTCTAGTCTGAATCTTTGCTGAAACGACAAGTACTTCTTAATCTGAAGTTGAATTATATTAATTGGATATCAGATCAGATGCATTCAGCATTTGTAATGAAGATTGTCAATTGCCTCAGTTTCTTTCCTTGCCAGATTACTATCCAAAATGGCTATCTAATTATTGACTATGAGGGAAGAAATTGTGTTCCTGGGCCAAGAACAGTATTTTCCTGGGTTATCTGAGGCTTTGTCCTTGCCATTGGCCTTGGTTGCCAAAGGGACTCTCTTAGAAGTGAAAGGGCTTCACTTGTAATCAACACAATAAATATGGAATTGAATTCAGGCATCTAGATCAGGGGTCTCCAGCCTCGCCAATTTTAAGACTTGTGAACTTCAACTCCCAGAATTCCTCAGCCAGCTCCCAGAATTCTTCAGCCAGCTCCCAGAATTCGTCAGCCAACATCATATTCAGATCAGAGAGAAATCAGATCTGTCAAAACAGTTTTTGACATTTCTTAAACTATATTATTTATCTTTCCCACTTGATCCAATTGATCAAATAGGAACCGATTGCAGAATCTGTCACTTTCTCTGTCATTTTCTCTTACCACACTCCTCATACTAACTAATCATTTCTGCCATCTTGGGTGGGAAGGGGAAGCTTTATAATATATCCCAACACAACTTTGATAAGACAAAATGAATGGTGCTACTTTCTTGGGAATCAAAGAATCTGTTATGTGTTCTCCCACTAAAAATTTGAATAGCGTGTTGTGATCAACATGGGATGACAGGTGTGTCATCGGGAGTAGTCATATTGCATAAATTTAGTTGGTTGCTCATATGATCTTTTAAAAAATTACACAACTGAAAGGTTTTCCATATTCCAGTAATCAAGGTATGTTCTCATTGATATCTCCCAAAAGTCTAGGAAGGTTTCTTGAGGGTTGGTCTTTTCAGTTTCCTCTGTAGAATATGATGCTTGTGTATAGAATAACAGAAACCTCTTGGTGCAGTTTTTCAATTAAAAAAACTAGTAAACTCATTGTTCCAGAGATAATTGAGTCAGAGTCTCATTCTTCTCATGGATTAAAAACCATAAACTTCCAGCTGCAAGAGAGATGTTTATTTCTCTTTTCCCTGAGATTCAACCTTTAAATAATTAAATTTCCTCTTTCAGTTAGGTCAGGATTACTATTTGAATACAAAACTGTGCAGATATTTTGTTAATGAGTATGGGCCTCTCTACATTAAAATATGGCCTCTATGAACTGATTTTTTTCCTAATGGCCAATATTTTCATTAACTTTATTTAGTTTCTTCCATACAGAGTAAGATCAACCAATCAACCAATTCAGCCTTTATAGGAATCTACCATTTGTAATTTAATCAAAACTTCTACACTTGATCTTAGACAAAAGGCTGAGAAGCAGTTCGATGAGATGGTATCAAACTGGGTTGCTTCCATTTCTTTTTAAAATGGAAGCATATAAATTTAATAAGGGAGACCTAAGCCTTCTTTTCCCTCCTCTAAAGTCACTTTTCCAAATCCATTACAGCAGGGGTTCAAACTCAAGGCCCACTGGCTGGCCCCAAGGGGCCATCCTGGAAACAGCGAAGGACTGGCCCGCAGTGCCTCTGCCAGAGAAAACAGAGCTTGGAGGGCCGTGTGCGGCCCTCCCAGGCTGTTTTTGGCTGCAACAGCTTCCTGTAGCTCTCTGCCAGCTAAAATGGAGCTCAGGGAGCTCAGTTTTCACTGGCAGAGGGCTGCAGGAGGCTGTTGCAGCTGAAAACAGAGCCTCATTGAATGACGTTGAGCTGGTCATGCCCATCCTGGCCACTCAGCCCCCTAAGATCAAACACAATCCTGATGTGGCCCTCAGTGAAATCGAGTTTGACATCCCTGCATTAGAGATTCCATTATTAGCTGGTATAAAGTAATTTCATGAACAAAGTACAAGTGGAAATATTTCATTTCTTCTGCTTCCTCATGTCATGCTTTACATTTATCCCCATCCCAGCTTTAACTTTATAGAGACTAGCACCAGCATCCATATTACATTTTTCCATCATAAAAATGGAAACTGTAGAAACTCTAAAGGAAAAGCTTATTCCCCACTCTCTTAAACCGTATTGGGGTCCACTGAATCATTTACAGTTGTCTGTAAAAGTTCCACATGTGCTGTTTGATCTGTGGAAATCTAGGGGGAAGGTGGGTGACAAACTTTAAAATACAAAAGATCAAAACTGAAGAGTAAAACCAAAGGATAAATATTTTGTTTCAAATGCCTCAAATTACACTCCAAGTGTAATTCCACTATATTTCATTTTTATACTTGAGATACTATCCTTTCCATTTTCAAACTGATTGGTAAAATAAAGCCAGCAGTGTCAGAAGTTCACGTGATACAACTTTTTCAGCTCTGAACCAGTGGTTGGTTGCCCACGGTTCAGACTATAGAACTGGTAGTCAAACCAGCGGGAGGCGCACGCACACAATCCCATTGCGAACCGGTAGTAAAGGTAAGTAGAGCCCACCCCTGCTCTGAACCAATGTAAATGGTTACTTCATGTTTACTCTATTGTTCGTCATGTATTGATTTGTGAGCATTATGTAGATGATGTCTTTTTCTACTACAGGTCTACTATTTTTCTTAAGACTAGCTATAAATACAGATGAGGACAACTATAAAGTATCATTCTCAATGGTGCATGTCTTCAGGGGTTGATCAAAGTACCTCTCATTTGGAGACCCTCAATTCCCAAGAAGCATATCATTTCAGAGTGAGTGTCACAGCAAAAAGCCATTTTTCCATATCATTCCCAAAATGAACATGTTTATTAATAAGTCCTGATAGGTCATGAGAATCAGTTTGGTCTGGTGGTTAAAGCATCAGGAACTGGGAAAGTGTGAGTTCTAGTTTTGCCTTGGGCTTGGAAATCCAGTTGTACCAGTCGTATTCTCTCAGCCCAATTCGCCTCACAGGGTTGTTGCGGTGGGGAAAATAGGAGGCAGAAGGAGTATTTTGTATGTGTTAACTGCCTTGTGTTATTTAGAAAAACCGTACAAGGGGAAATAAATACACTGTAATAAAGCCTGTTCTTAATTCATAAGACAAAGCTTGAACTTACCGTACTTTCCAGAGTATAAGACACACCTTTTCCCCCAAAAAAGAGGGTGAAAATCTGGGTGCGTCTTATACTCTGAATTTAGCCCCACCCAGCTTCTCAAACAGAGGTTTCAGAGGCTGAAAAAAGCACCAGAAAAGAAGCTTCAGAAAAGAAGCCCCCAAACAGAGCTTCAGAAGCTTTTTTTCTGTTTTGGAGGCTTTCTGAGGCAGGAAAAAAAGTTTTTTCTGAAACAGAGTTTCAGAAGTTTCAGAGGCAGAAAAAAACAGCAAAAAAAAAAAAAAAAAAGCAAGGCACAGAGCTCACAACCAAGGAACCTGTTGCTAAAATTCACCTCTGGGAACAGCTGATTGGGGGTATTCTGGGAGGCCAATCCATCTGCCAATCAGCTTTTTTCTTATTTTCTTCCCCAAAAACTAAGATGCGTGTTATACTCCAAAAAATCCCGCCTCTAGATTAAGTATTAGACTGATTTCTTGTCCTCACTAACCATTCCCAAACCTTTCTCCTTCACAGTATTTTCTCCAGAATGAGATTCTTCAGTCTATACTAATGTTTATGCAGGTAGTCCTTGACTTACGCCACAATGGAGCCCAACCTTTATGTTGCTAAATGAGAAATTTGTTAAGTGAGTTTTGTCCCATTTTACGACCTTTCTTGCCACATTTCTTAAGTGAATCGTTGCAGTTGTTAAATTAGTAATTCCTTTATTAAGTGAATTTGGCTTTCCCATTGACTTTGCTTGCCATATGGTCATAAAAGAACCCCCGAGAGACTAAGAACCAGAACCAGTTGTCAAGCATCTGAATGTAAATCACATGAGCATGGGGATGCTACAACAGTCGTAAGTGTGAAAAATGGTCATAAGTCACTGTTTTCAGTGCTGTTGTAACTTTGAATGGTCACTAAATGAACTGTTGTAACTCAAGGACTACCTGTATAGCTTGGTTGCATTTCTGTGTTTTCCCTCCTTCCTCCTAATCTTTTCTTCTCCACTTGAGCTTCATTTTTCGCAGCATTTTAGGCTGGAATATCAAATTCTTCTATTTTATTCTTCCACCCCCACATTGTCTAACACTAGCACTTTGAACCCAGCTCAGCAGTTAGCATGCAAAAAACAAAGTTTTTCATTATTCTCCTCTCATAAGATAAAAATAATCAAGGCAAAAATGCACAGCAGCTAACAGAGTAGAATAAAGAAAATTAAAAGTTAAATAGTTCAGGAGATTCAATTTGCTCTTAAGTCTGGATGTTTCAGTATCATTAAGACTTGATGATAGGTAAATGCAACCATTATTTCAGCACAGAGATATATTTCAAAATATTCATATATACCATCCCATCTAAGGCTGAAAAGGGATCCTATGGAGTATGTTTTTCAATCAAACAACTGAATGAGCAGTAGTAAATTGTATTTGACATTCTTTGCCTCCTTTAAGCCTATTTATTATTCTCAGGCTGCACTAGGTGTGATTGCCATCTGGAAGATGTAATTTTCCATTCAAAATTACTTCTCTCTTTCACAGTGTTTTCTAAGTGAGCTTCACTTCTAATGACTTTTTCTTTCTTTGGAGTTTGTTTTTAGTAGACTTTAAAAAAGCAAAGTGTATTGCATGCTGAATATTCTTCCCAAATACTATTCATTCATCAGTGTTTGCCAGACTACTTTTACAAGAACAACATGTTTGGAAAAAAAACATGCCTGGAAAAAATATATATATGCAAACTAATTCTCTGAGGGAGAAAGATTTGAAGTGAGTGTCAACTCTGCAAAGCAAGGAATGAGAAATTAATTCCATTTTAAATTTAAAAAATAGGAACTTTCTTCAAAGTGTCACAGCAACATAGACTAACAATTCATTAGCAAATGTTATTTACGCTGTTATTTTCATACAGGTTTTGAACAAAATTGTTTGCCCCAGTTAAATATTCTAATATTAAAAGCTCAATCATATTTTATTTCAATATAACGCTCCTAGCACAAAATTATATCTGCTCTTCTAACAGTGAGGTTGGCATGAAAGAGACATATTGTCAGTCATGCACACATACAGTATATGCCACTACTGTCCTTTTCTCTGGAAAGCAAGAGTTTGTTTGGAAGAGATAATAAGGCAAAAGAAACAGGCTGTGGATAACTCTATTGTATCAACTTCTTGCATTTGCAGTTCCAAGAACCAATTAGTGGTGGATTTGTGAGAAATGATAGTAGACATCTGCTATGTTCAAACATGGTTTGGAAAAATGTGGTTAGGTGCTTGGTTGGCATTCTACTTCCAACCTTTTATCTCAACATTGCTTAAAAGAAAAAGCAATGAAACCTTAGTTTATCATAGCAACAAAAATAGTATATTGTAATTTGAACACTTTCTTGAAATTGGAAGTGGTGATCATGACTTTTGACCCATGATCAAAAGTCAAAAGCCTACCTACAATGGAATCGTTGCAAGTTCCTTTAGGAAGTTCTGACAGATCACGGCCAAGAGATGTATTCCCCTTCTAAATTATGAAAATTATCATCTGGAAATAAAGATTTGTTTTACTAATGCAATTAGGGCTCTTGTGATTATTCTCCAATCTTATTTATTTATTTGTTTGTTTGTTTGTTTGTTTGTTTGTTTATTCGATTTATATGCTGCCCTTCTCCGGAGACTCAGGGCGGCTTACAATGTGTTAAGCAATAGCCTTCATACTGTTGTATATACCTGCTTAGTAGGGCTTTTTGCCCCCCCCCCCCCGAGCGGTGTTCTATTTAATACAAAGTCAGCTTATTGCCCCCACAATCCGGGTCCTCATTTTATCTACCTCGGAAGGATGGAAGGCTGAGTCAACCTTGAGCCTGGTGAGATTTGAACTCACAATAATTGCAGGCAGCAGGCAGCTAAGTATTACTTAACAGTACTTTAGTCCGCTGCACCACCAAGGCTCTTTCTATTTGCTATTTTATATAAGAGCAATCTTTGCTATTATTCCAATACTAATAAGCATAACTTTACTAATTATTAACAATAACTATTATTAATTAATCTCTGCTGTTATCTCTTTCAGGTCCTCCTTCCGAATCAACCTGGCAGTGAAGTTTGTGGTCCAGGCTGATTGTCTTCTCAAAAGTCTTTCTACATCCTTTTTACAGCTGTAATGTCTTCAAAGAGACTGGAACCACATTGTTTAGGCTAAAGCTGAAGATGGATCCTTCGCTGATCAGCTTTATTACTTTTCTAGTCACTCTATAAGTCTTCAGTATCTTCTTAGTCCACCTTGTAACACTTCAGCATCTTCTGCAGCTGCACATTCATCTGACATCCCATCATATCCTGCATTACTATTTTTGGTTGGTGAAATCATCAGCTGGACAAAAAAAAACCCCCACAGCAATGAAAAGAGGAAGGAAGGACTCGTATGCATGAGCCCTGGTGAGATTTTTATTCTACAGAGGAAATGACAAATACAGGTAGTCCTCAACTTACAACAGTTCATCCAGTGACCATTCAAAGTTACAACGGCACTGAAAAAAGTGACTTATGGCCGTTTTTCACACTTATGTCAGTTGCAGCATCCCCATGGTGATGTGATCAAAATTCAGCTGCTCAACAGCTGATTCGTATTTATGATGGTGGCAGTGTCCCAAGGTAATGTGATCCTTCTGACAAGCAAAGTCAGTGGGGAAGCCAGATTCACTTAACAACCATGTTACTAACTTATCAACTGCAATTATTCATTTAACAATTGTGGCAAGACAAATCATAAAATGGGGCAAAACTCACTTAACAAATGTCTCACTTAACAACAGAAATTTTGGTCTCAATGATGGTCGTAAATCAAGGATTACCTATACAGGGTCATAAAGGTAGGGATTAAAGAGTTAATTCCTCTCTTTTCACTGCCAATCAATGCATATTGAATTTAAATTGAACTTCATCCATGGGAACAGCATTGGGACAATATGATTCCTCAGACTAATGTCTTTGAATCCAGTAATGGGACTCTGCAGGTTTCATAATATCTTTTTGCTGGACATCAAACACCCTCCCTCCAACACTTAGACCTTTCTGGTAGCTTTGGTAGATGGCCTTTTGGGGAATCTCAACCTGAGAAAGTCAACAAAAGAGCCATACTGGGGTCAAGGCAAAGAGAAGTTGGAGAAAGCTCTGGTCAAATTCCACTAGGATTTTGCTATCTTTCCAAGTTAGGGAGATTTTCAGAAGCCTGACTAAAAGCCTAATTTTCTTTTCTTCCATTAGACTAATAAGTGGAGGAAATGATAGTAATAATGGAAGTTAAAAAAAAACATGGACACATATTTTCAATCTTTGCTTCTGCCCTGTTAGATTTAATTGGACAAAATATTCTGACATGTTAGTGTACCCCATTGTTGGAAATGTCCAGCCAAAGCATAGGATTGCCCAAATACCTTGCACTATGTTTTATTATCACCTCAGACAATTGTTAGTAAGGTGACTTGATAGTATTATTCAGAAGCTCTTCTATTAATAGAAAAAGCTCACATGAAAGCAACATTCCTATTGCTTTTGTGTCTCTTTAATTATAGGAATACAAATGACTGTTCCAAATTTTAATAAAGAATCTATACCCCAGATAATTGCTATTGTTGCAGCATGGTAAGAGAATTTCAATACGTTGTTTTGACCAACTGAAGGGAAATGGATATTTCATCATCAAAGCCATTAACAAGCTCTGGAAATAAGTATAATCTACTTCAAAGAAATAGAAGAACAATGCTGGCTTTGAACATCCTGGATTATCTTTGTTAGTACAGACTAGTAATAGGCTAATTTTAACTTATTCCTCCTCCCCACTTCCCTGCTTACATGGACGTTACAATAGATAATTGAAGCTCTAAGAAAATGCCCAAGGAAATGCTGCAACAGATGTTATCCTACTTGGAGATCTCCACATGCAATGGAATGAGAACTAATAGTATTTCTACCCTACTACATCCACCACAGATAGAGGAGATAGTGAACAAGAAGGTAGTGTGGGAAGCCCCCCCCCTCCCGCCACTCCTAGAGAATGAAATATTTTGGGGGATATTAAAAGAGGTAGGGTATTATATTTCCCCAAAAGAGAAATGAGAAAAATCTTAATGAAGGCAAAAGCAGCCCCAGTCTTTCTTATTAGCCTCAAGCAGAAGCCTCAAGTCTTTAGAGATGGATATTTTGTTAAATATAAGACTGGACCAATCTATTCATAAGCGAAACGCCTTCAGATATAGCTCCCACAGCTGATGGGATTAAGAATTTACATTCCCCCACCTAAATTCTAAGGACATGACATGACCTTTAGGACATAATAGGATTAATCCACCACCACTGAAATAGTAAAAGACACAAGGCTCACTACGTTGCACAACCCCCTGGAGCAGGGGTCACCAACCTTTTGGACCTCAGGGACAACTAAATTCATAATTTTAAATCCCGCAGACCACTAATATGATCTGCCTAATGAGCAGCTGGGTGGGTGTGGCTAGGTGCTCATGTGACTGGGTGGGCATGGCCAACTCAGTGCCACTCACATCGAGGGGCACCTCGTCGACCTCTACTCGCCTCTCCCATCCCAGTCACTCCTCGCCTCCCCGCTCAGGTTCCTTAGGGACCCAACAGAAAGCAGTTGTTGGAGCTAAGCAGCCACCACGAGAAAGAGTTGGCAAAACAGCGGGATCAGTTCAAACTGGATCTGACCAAGAAGGAGGCTCAGCAGAAGCACCTCACTGAGGACTACAAGCATAGGCTTTCTAAGCAGAAGGAAGACCTGTGGGAATGCAAGGCCAGATACCGGCGCTTGGAGGCTCAGCAGATTGAGATGGTGGTTCCAAGCCTACTGGAACAAGGTCCTCTGGCTCTTCCCCACCAGCAGCGCTTCCCTCCAATCTTTGCCCAAAACCCAACACCAGGAGGCTGAAGCAGATCCCAAGTTGGAATTTCTCCCTCCCTCTGACCTGCACAAAAAGACCCTGAAGGGGGAGCTGGCATGTGCCAAGGTGGGACCACTGCAGCCCATCCTCCAGCAGCAGAACAAATTGCAAGGGAGCTCAAGGCTCAATTGCGAGAAGTCCCATGCTCCTGGGAAGACAGGGAAGAAGCTCTCCAGTTCGCTGGCCTCCCAATCTGGGATACCTTGGCAACTGGACTGTTTGTCTCCGCTCCCCTTTCCAGTTTTGTCTGCTGAATTGACTCAGGGGGATGTCAACCTAGCTTGATGCTGGGCCGCTGTGTGCCCAGACCAGGCCCTTTCTCTCAGCCTCCTGCCCATCTCTGCTTCTGTGAGGCCTCCGGACTGGAGGCCTGAGAGAAAGGGCCTGGTCTGGGCATGCAGCCTTCCAGGAACCACTTTTGTGTTCCTTCTCTCAAGGAGCTTTGTAGTTGATCTGAGTGAAGGAAAAAGAAGACGGGCAGACTGATGGTGGCTTGCTGACATTGGTGGGAAAATCGGTCCCATATTCCAGAGCTCTAGTATTCACAGGACTGGCCCTTTGGTCGTCCTGAAGCTGCTCCTAAACCCGGGTGCACCAGCCAGAACACTAGATAGGCCCCCTGCAAACTCCTGCCTAAGTTTCGTGCGCCGCACACTGAAGGGAAAGAGGGAGGGGCTGGAGCTACTAAACAGGTGACCAATCTAAGTGCCTGAAGGACCCCATCCCATCCCTGGGAGCCAAAGCACTTCAGTATGTGGCATGCAGCACGTGAAACTTAGGCCGGGCGCCTTGAGAGACGGAGTTTGCGGGGGGCTGATCTAGCCCCCAGGATGGCTACAAGATAAATGTTCATTCTCAGCCATATTTGAGATTCCTAACTGCAATGGACAGCAAAGCTAGGGTTGACTCCAGCTGTTTCTTTCTGCTGTAGATCCCAGATGCAGCTTACAGCTCCAAGCCCCAAGCAGCGGGAGGTGAGGGTTGCCTTGGTGCCACCAGCTGGCGCAAATGTACAACAACCAAGGTGGAATGCTGATGCAAGTGGTGCTTCTCTCCCTCACACTAAGGCTCCAGGCATCGCCACTGCCACTTCGGCCCACCTGCACCCCCCCCCCCCCCGCAACAGCACCATTACCTTGTTCCGGCCGGCAAGGGCTGCACTACTTTTTGCACATTGCACCACCTGCAAAGTTGCACGTTACATGTGCCACCTTCTACAGCAGAGATTTCCAGCCCCACCACGAGCTGCCCAGCTGGTCCCATATTCCAGAGATCTATTAGTCACAGGAGTGGCCCTTTGGTCATCCCAAAGCAGTTCCTCCACCCGGGTGCACCAGCCTGCACTGGCCTTAAATTATATAATAATTTATCCAGTGGATTGTGACCTCTCTGACTTTACATCAATTAAAGCAAAGTACAGAGAGCTAGGAAAAGGCTGAATAATAATAATAATAATAATAATAATAATAATAATAATATAACTAAAACAACAATAGAAGAACCTCACAGTAGTGAAGGAAGCTTAAAACACCATGAAAATAAAGTTAAGAAGAGAACCAGTTTGATGTAGTAGTTAAGGCATCAACCTAGACCGTGAATTCTAGCACACTTAGGCATGAAGCCTACTGAGTGACACTGAGCCAGCTCTTCTCTTTCAGCTCTAGAAAGAAGACAGTGGAAATCTCCATCGGCCTCCAAAATCTTGCCAAGAAAAGTCCAGGAAGTTGCCACTGATTCAGAAGCACAAAAAAGGGTGAAAAAAGATTACATCTTCTCACACACAGAAAAAAATGCTTTCAGAAAACTGGAGGACGGTTTTTTGGAAATATGGTCCTCTCTGTCCCAAAGGTGCTTTTTCAGGAGGAAACTAGACTTTCTTGTTTTTCTTTGAAGACTTCTCATCCAAGAAGCTTCTTCAGCTCTGACTGGATCCTTCCAATCCATCCATTCCATACCATCCAATCAGAGCTGAAGAAGCTTCTTGGATGAGAAACGAAACATCTTCAAAGAAAAACAAGAAACTTCAGTTGCCTGCTGAAAAACCACCTTTGGGACAACTATACCTGCATGACTGAGGTATGGTCCTCTTTGCTTGATATGTAACTGGAGGAAAGGGTACATTTAGCCTAAAGAAACATAGTCTTGCTCAGATCTACATTTCTTTGGTCACACAACATCTTTGGTATCATGTGTGCTATTAGCTGAATTGAGCCTCCTCACTCTGAACACATTTTAATCTCCCAAATTTTAATTTCCCAATATTTGTTTTGGGGGAGGGGTGAAAAGGGAATACAAAGAGTTGAGGAAAAGGTCAGAATCTTTCTGCACTGGCACCTGTAGCATTTAATCAATGCACGTTTTCTTGTTTTCCAAATGGGGGAAGTAAAAACAGAAGTGTCACAATGTCCAGTCCATTTTGTGGAGGTGGGGTGGATTTATGAACTGGATCTTAGGTGATATATTCAGTTATCTTGCATCATATGCTGCCAGTACACTGACAAGAAGGGTCTCTGGGCCATTAATATAAAAGAGAACTTAGTTACTAAATACATAACAAAGCTGATTATAATGTTTTTACAATTCCAAAAAGGGGTCACACAGTGAATTCCACAGATCATATGTTTGTTTGTTTGTTTGTTTGTTTGTTTGTTTAGAAAATTTATGTAACCACCCAACTCAATGAATATGACTTTGGATAGTGTACAATTAGCAATTAAAGCAATGCCACGACTGTTAAAATGCTTAAACCTGAAATGACTACTAAAATGTAACCTAGCCTAACCTAACCTAAAGAAACAAACAAGCAAGCAAGCAAAAAAACAAACAAATAAATAAATACAAGATTATGTGAGAACATCCATATAAACACATTTCACATTTCTTGTGCTTATTCTGGACATGGAACTGAATGCTAACGTTGCTCTGCAAACTTATTTGCAGCCTGTGATTTCTTGCTTGCATTAAAAAGAGATAATGACATGGGTTGCCAGGGACTGCAATTAAAAGCAGCTACTTTATTTATTAAACTGAGCTGGGCGTGAAGATAGTAAATATTATTATCTATTGCAAGTTAGCATAAGTAATTAGAAGCCTATTTTATGTATTGGTATGAGAAATACTATATAATTCAAATAAACTCTCTATAAGTTGATTTATTGTCCCTTAAGGCCAAAGTTAATCTTTTCTAGAATTAACTAAATATATATTCCTGCCTAATAGCAATGACAAACAGTACATTGTCCTGGTGATGACCGGCACATTTTTCTTATGTGGAATTACAGTGCCAGTCATAAATCTATTAGAGAAGTATAATTCTTGGACAAGCTAACTGAGATATTAGAGTACCCTTCAAGAGCTTGTTCCTTTTCTGGAACATCCATTTTAAACTAGATTTTTATAGCCCAAAAGCACATTTTAGTCCACATTTTTCTAAAAGAAATTTGTGTCTTGTTTACACTGAAAGAAGAAAAGGATAGGACTTCAGTAAAGGTGGAGGCAAACTGCATAAGACTGAACCTGTCCCATATTAAAATAATATCTAATTTTTTGCATACCCTTAGTACTTTTTTGACAGGACAGTCAAAAAATCAAGATGGCAGCCTCAGCCATTTAGCTGAAGGTATTTTTTTTTTACATCTGTCACTTAGCATTTAAAAAGAGGGCAAGGCTTGGATCACAGGACCACTTTGACTTTTGATTCTTGACCACTTGATTCCATACTTTAAATTTTTGTAGTTCTATTCATGATAGCATCTGACAGAATTATAAAGACCCTAAATTTAATCCAGATGAGCCTGCCTTAAGCAGTCTGAGACTACTTGTTAGGTCTGGGACTCAGCTGAGATCACAACCAAAGACCTATGATATCATTGTGGGAACTGATGGGAAAATCTTCTTGATCCAATGGTTCTATAGAGTAGATAGTGGTGGGTCATGACTTATATGTCCAGAGCAAAAGCCAGGTTCAAATCTGCTCTCAGCTGCAGAAATGTCCAGGGTTGCTAGAGAGAAGGGAGTAATTTCTTGTGCTTCTGAATGAAACTCGGGTTTCAAATCTGTAAATAAACAGATTTGTTAACAAGGGGATTGTTGTACATTTTGAATTTTCCATCACAGCTCTTAGATGTGTAAAGTAAAAAGGAGAATCTTAACAGCAGCTTCTGAAAGCAGATGTGCAAACTGGGAACAAAAAATCTGACTGCATTAATGATCCAGAGAGAGATGATCTATTCCTCTCCCATGGATCATGAAGAACTTCTTTCAAAAGATCTGCATTTAACCCTAGTATCTTCCCTTAATGAGATTATGGAAGAATGGCCCAAAGCACAGATAACCATCTAATTTCCACCTCTTTCTTCTGGTCTCACTGCCACTTTGCAACAAGAAAGAGACACGGTTACTAGGGCCACATTAAAAAAAAATGATACCATTATGCTTAATTTCAACCTTTGGTTCCCGGTAAAAGGTTAATGTAGTTCTTACTACACTCATAATCTCCCAACAGAAAGATGAGTGAATGGCAATCTAAACCAGGCAATACCATCAGTTCAACTACAACAGGATAGTGAAGGATGTTAAGAGCTCATTTATCTTCATTAACTCTTCTGCAATATGTATCCTTAGGGTCATTCATTCACCATCTTTGTGACCCATAATTGCAATAGTGAGATTATGAAAATGCTCTCCAGCGAAAAAGACTCGTTGAAATAAATAGGGCACAGGAATAGGTGTGTTTGGAAATGCAATTGTAGACCATTATGAATGAAGAATACTTGACTTGGGGATTGTTCGTCAAGCAGGAAGTTTTCTTCATTTTGCTTTCATTTAACAACTTGGCAAGTGACCAAACAAGGACTGCATTCGGTGTGATTCTCTTGTCTTTAATTTATTCTCTTATCTTTTCCTAATTCAGTTTCCATACATAAATATAAAGGAGCAATATTAACTGCCAAACAATCACCACTTTTCTCCATCAAACAAGTTTCATTTACAAGATACATGCTAAGCTTAAACTCTTCAGGTAAGTTGAAATAGAGAGAATCAGAGGAGAAGGCAAAAACTATTTTCTTCTCCGAGAAATACATGCTGTGTGAATTGTTTTTAGGTTTCTAGCTTGGGCTCAGTATTTATCTTTGAGAATCCTACAATTCTATAAAGTTTGATTTTTAGTGTTCCCCAGTCGTTTCCATAAACCCTCTTCATGCTGGCTGCCAAGGTTTTTTTGTCCAGTGTTGTTATAGCTGTAGTTTTGGCCACAATTTCCTGTGTTGTTCAGCTTTGCCTTTGTAACAGCATCCTTCAAAGATTGCAGGAGAAGAAAACATCATTTATTTAAGTTTTTGCTAATTTCATTCCAATTGCTCTGCTTCAGGCAGTTAGAGCTTCTGTATAGTAGGAACAATCAAGTTAGCAAAAATCAAAATCCACTACTATGGAGTCCCCTGCTTTAAAGATCATGTAACAAAGTTCACTAACTGGAAAGTATTAGGATGTGTGCTGAAAGTAGTTTATTTTCTGATTATTTGTTCTGTGATAAATTGTGTAAGGAATCCAGTTCAAATGTCATTTTAAGACATTTGTTGTAACTGTTAGATTTTGCACTAGGACTGCAAAAGGTTTTGCATTGATTAGAAGAAATGACCAGTCAGAAAATTTAATCTGCAGGGTGCTTGTCCTACTTGCTTGATTTACAAAGAAAATGTACAGTATGGGCAGAACATTTTTAATGTTATATGCATGCATATGGGGAAAGATCTTACTGTGAAAAACTCAGTAGAGGGATATCTATCAATACTAGGGTTCCTTTTATTTCCTTTTATATCCACCATCCAAACTCCCACATGCCAGCTATAATAAGTGTTTTCTGTGATTGTTTATTAATGGAGTGTTCTGAATCTATAAACAGAGTTACTATATTTCTCCCCCTCTCGGCTGCTTTTAAGTAACATTTAAACTTAAATTAAAGTGCAGAAAAGGATGTCCAAATATTAAGAATACGGCAACAAGAATACTTGGCTTTGTAGCTTAAACAAGGCATGAAGGAAGGACTTGACCAGAATTATTAAAATAAGGCAGAGAAAATAAATAGGGAGGAATACTTCTCTTTCACAACAGTAGACACCAAGGAGTTTTACATACAGTTAAGAAATAGAGAATTTCCTACACAAAACCTAGAGATAGCTATGAACTTGGATACACTTTGATTATGGATTAGGCACATTTTTAACAATCAGCAATGTATAAACGTAAGAAAGACTGTTTATATGCCTTGTCAGGAACTATTATACAGTAAGGTCCTTCTATGGATTTGTGGATTAAAAGGGCTATAGAGGCAGAGGAAAAAAATAAGATGACTACTATTCAATAAAAAGAAGAGCAGTAGTCATAATTTTGTATTTTTTCCCTTTCTTTCCCTTTCCCTTTCTTTTCCTTTTATTTTCTTATATTATTCTTAATTTTTTAAAAAAGTATATATATTTATAATTTTTAAAAATTATAATTATATGTGCGGACAGCTTCTGACCTCCGCACTTTCCACACTTTCTTCAAGACATGGCTGTTTCAGCAATTTCCCTGATCTGCTACGAGATTTTATTCTCTTTGGGGTTTTATACTGGCTGTTTTTAGGATTTTTATTGTTATATGTTTTTATTCTGTGCGCCGCCCCAAGTCCTACGGGAGAGGGGCGGCATATAAATTTAATAAAAATAAATAAATAAATAAAATAAATAAAATATTTGTATTCAAAAATTCAGAGATAAAAAGGAAACCTGTATGCCTACGGGCTTTACTTTTATATATTTTACCAAATATATCTATAGGATAAATGCACAGGCCATCAAAATGAAAAAAATAAATAAATACCAAGTTTGGTTTTCTTTCATTAAAATGGACCTAAAAAGTCCAATAATAGAATGTATCCCAAAACTCTTCCCCAAAAATAGGACCTTAGCAGCTATCCCTTACAAACTACAGGAGAAAATGAATCTTTCTCTTGCCCTTATCAAAAACAGAAGTAAAATATTTCTCATATCTGATTGTTATGAAATAATGTTAGGCGTTATTTTAGTTCTTCAGAATACCCTTAAATTTCTTGCTATAAACATGTATACAACTGAACCAGACTGTGTTATTTCTCTGAGGCATATAATATATGTGGATATATACATAATTTTGTTTGTTTGTATGTATGTATGTATGTATGTATGTATGTATTTATTTATTTATTTATTTATCTTGTCATGTTTAAGAAGTGTAATATTGGAGGTGGTGACCTTTTAAGAGTTGTATGCAATGAAATTTCATTTTAATGTATAGCAATTAGTGTACATTCAAAGTGACAATAACATTATCCTATCCTATCCTATTATTTTGCTGGTTGTTTTGGTAAATAAGGTGTTTGAGAGTTAGTCCACCTTCCATGGAAAACATACTCATCTAAACCTTGAAATAGTGGAAAGTCATCTTCAGTGCCCGATCGCCACCTGCACCATTTACATTTTCAATGAAATATTATTTTTTAAAGTTGGGGGGGGGATGTAATTCCATTACAAATTGAGGTCAATCAGATGCAAGAACTACTTGACATTTCAATAAATGAGGCTACAGGGCTGAATTCTCTAAGAATGAAGAGTACTCACTACCTGGCCAGTTTGTACACATATACCACGAACAAAATATTTTATGTTTAGAAAACTTTTGTATGCAGTTTTCTATTAATTAAACCTTATTCTATGTCTAAATGAAACTCTATGGCTACCTTTTGATGTCATTTGTATGTAACTGCATAGTATCTGAAAAAAATAGTTTAAAATAATCACTCCTTAATACCTTAATATTCCAGAGCAACTAAATAGATTGTTTCTTTTTAAAAAATTGATGTATGTACTATAAGAAAAGTAAAAAAATAAATGGCATATTCTGAAAACAAAAATGAAGGCAGGTTTATCATCTAGATATTTAATTATCACCATCCGGTGTTTATAAGGTTAAAACTGGATGAGGAAAAAAAATCATATTTGAAATTTCTACTCTTCCTTGAGTCATATAGAGAACTGCAGCAATTCAATTTGAAGTATTACTCATCCCAGAAAATAGGAAAGCTGTACCCTGGTACCACAAATTGGAGAACTGAAGTGAACTGACTCTGTTTAGCTAGTTACTTCAATTCATGTACAAAAGTCTCTTAGCATCCCAGTTGAAGTGTGATGGGAGTTCTTATTTGGCACTTCAAAAGGAAGTGTTGCTTTGACTCAGTGTTTCGTATCACTTCTTTGAAGCTTTGTTGAATCCAAGAGCTTTCAAGCTTCATACAGTCCTAATATTGAAATGCTATGTTAGAATGGCAGGAATACGATCACTGACCTCCAGTTAGTTTTGCAAGTACACTGTAGAATCGTATTTGTTTTATATCTCGGGATTTCTCCCAGGCCCTAAACATCGGAAAACTAATTAATTTGCTGGGCTGTTTTTAACTCTGAAAAGGCACAACTCCTAATTTTCAAACAGTCCAAATAAATGAATACTTATTGGAGAGTCTTTGTTCTTTCTTGTATTGAAGGTTATGTGCATAATGTGCTTATTTTAGTTTCCAGAAAATATGGAGGGGCTATTTTGAAGGGTCATTTTTATCATCCTTGGCTGACTTGCAAAACAGCTAGAAAATTTGAAGCTCAAATATACATAGTGATACAAAGAATTTTTAAGACTGATATTCAACGGAAACCAGAATTTTTCTTGCTGGGATTAATGGACAACTAGAAAAGACTAACAGATCATTATTTCTATACATACGGTAGTAACAGGAATGAGATTATTATAAACACAAAGTTGGAAAGATTCAGCAAAACCTACAATGGAGAAATGGTTGATGTTTATTTTTTTTTATTTGATTTATATGCCGCCCTTCTCCGGAGACTCAGGGCAGCTTACAATGCGTTAAGCAATAGCCTTCATACTTTTGTATATTTATACAAAGTCATTTTATTGCCCCCACAATCTAGGTCCTCATTTAACCTACCTTAGAAAGGATGGAAGGCTGAGTCAACCTTAAGCCTGGTGAGATTAGAACTTGCAGTAATTGCAGGCAGCTGAATGTTAATCACAGTGCCTTAGTCTACTGCACCACTCAGGCCCCTGATGTGACTTATGACCTCTTTTCACACTTACAACCTTCGCAGGATCGCCATGGTCACATGATCAAAATTCAGATGTTTGGCAACTGGCTCATGTTTATGACGGTCACAGCGTCCTGCGATCATGTGACTTCTGACAAGCAAAGTCAGTGGGGGAGCCAGATTCACTTAACAAAGTGTTACTAACTTAACAGCTGAAGTGATTCACTTAACATTTAACTGTGGCAAGAAAGGTCATAAAATGGGGGAAATTCACTTAACAACAGTTTCATTTAGCAACATAAATTCTGGGCTCAATTGTAGTTGTAAGTCAAAGACTACCTGTCTTTATTTGTTAGTGACTGGAAACTGTTTAGGGGCTTTTTGCTAAAAATGGGGGGGGGGGAATGAATTTATACTTAATGGGTTTGATGACTATAAAGACTGCAATAAGGAAAGAAGGGATATAACTTTAGAGAGCGAGGATAAAATATAAACACATTTATAACTGCTATAAAGAAGCCAATTCTCTCTTTCTTTTTTGTCTTTTTTCTTTCGTTTCTTTTCACTTATCACTTTTCTTTTACTTTTTTAACTAGTTTTTTTTCCTTTACATTTTTTATTACTATTATTTTGCAAGAAATTATTTAATAAAAAATTAATTACAAAAAATAACCTTATCTCTCGGTCTCTTCATAAGAAGATTGTGAGAAAGGGAAACTGTTCTTCCAAACGCAAATAATGTGTTGCTTTGGGCTCTTTTTCATTTGTTCTTTGTTTTACCTCTCATCATTTTTTCTTTCATTGAATTAACATACAAAAATGAATAGGAAAAAGAAACATACATTTAATAAAAGAACAAAAAGAAAAGGTAAGAAAATTACAAAAGCATATAATTATTCTGATAGCGGGCACCTTAGCTTCTCAGTACAAGCATTAAATCATATAGTGAAAAATTAAGGTTTTTACTTTCTTAATAAAATCTCACTTCAAAAGTAGGGAATGAACACATATAATCAATCACTTATTGTAAATCAGTGGTGGAACAATTTTTTCATCATTGAAAAATTATCTGTTTTGAAATACCCATGCTCGATACATACACATTTACTGATCTATATTTAAATTCCAAACTTTTGGTGTCTAAAACACAAAACAACCAGGTCCACAGATGAAGGTTCAAAATTACTGATTCATTGTTCATGCCTCTGCACAGGAATCTTCTCTGGCCAATGGTTAGTACATGGATAGAATTAGATAACGGTCAACAACATTCAAGGGGGTTGGCTGGATTTTGTCCTCTTGCGACTATATAGAGATCATAAGCTGATGCCCCATTTGACTCCTCCCTCTGCCTCTGCCAATCTCTTTTCTACAATAAAGCTAAATACATTCACATCTTTAAAAAGTATTTTTCTGAAATTATAAGATATATGAATATTAAATGGAACATTAATAGGACAAGCCTTTATTTCATATTTAAGTGTCTCCCTCCATTCTTTTCGTACTGAAGAATAATGGAGTTTTTAAACATTTAAAAGCTAGAGATCAAATGACAAAATATGCATGGCAATGTTGTATCATTCAATGTTGTATGAGGCAGTCTATGATACCATTTTATCATAATATACCATATAAGAGCATAGTGTTCAAATGAAGCAATTTCTTCCAAAAGAAATTTCAGCAGAGAATCCCCACTCTCCATGAAGTTTGGGAACTGTTAGCATAATTTGTCTACTGGAGCACTTTGGAATAGGTAGGCAGGGATATCTCTGATATCCAGGTCACAACCTTATAGAAAATCATATATTATTAATACCACATTGAGTAGAACTGGTTATGTTTAGCTTTGAGGGGAAAAAACAGAAGGAAATATGATAGTACGGTTATGCATGGTTCCGATTAAGCATGTCAGAATTTACACAAACCCAGCTATTTATTAAAGCAGCCTCTAATTTTTCAGCTATCTCCATGAAGTTACTTTAAGTAGTTAATAAGACTCTTAAAGTAGCTGTACATCTTTGGTATCTTCAAGACAATATCATCTGGATAAACAATCTGGTGTAAAACCAAAAGAAACTACTGTTGGTGGAGCAAGATGGACTTTTGAAAAGCTGCATTAAACCTGTGTACAATTTCACTGAAATCGTTGATGACTGCATGAATCTGAGAAGTGCTTCAAGCACATTTTTGAGCAGAAAGTTGGATATAAATTAGATAAACAAAAATGTTTTGCTAATAAATTTTTTGTTGACTAGCAACATTGGGGCAGTGAAGACAAGGGGAGAAGCAAGTCATTTAGTATCAATTAGCACAATATTTAAAGCTGTGAACACTTGAACAGAGTGCTTAGCATTTAAATTGAGACTGCAATTTGCATTTAAGGGGCTTCATTAAAACGAGTAAAGATTTTATTACCCTTAAGATTGTGTGAGCCCATCTTTGATACTATACAAAGCATTACAGTCGATATATGTAAGTGTATATGTACACTCACACAAATACACACACACACACACACACACACACACAAACATGGAGTCAATGTAGTGTAGCACTTAAGATGCTGGACAAGGAGATTCTTCAGTTAGGCACAGAAGCTGCTGAGTGTCTTTGAGTGCTAGAATGAAAAGTTGAAAAATATTCTATCTATGACATTATGCTGGTCTAGTGCAATGTATGGGGGAATGACGTACCATCATAACCATCATATCAAAGATTTCATGTGTTGTGGCCCACCAGTGGCCAGCAGAGCTGGCAGCAGAGTCGGACAGTGAGGACATTGAGGAGAAACTTGGGCCAGTCCTGGGGGCTTGGGAAAGCTCAGATGAGGGCTCTGCATCGGAGGCAGAGAGGGAGTTAGACAGCAGTGAGACGGAGGAACAGCTGGAACCCATTCCCAGTGTGAGCATGCGCAGAGCTGCCAGAAGACAAGAACAACTCAGAAAGCAGGGTCGACTCAGGAGTAAAGCCACACCTTGGAGGTGATTGTCCCCTCCCATAGGAAATAAAAGAGGAGCAAACAGGGAATGCGCTTTTGCAGGAAACAATTTGTTCGTTCCATTGCCTTGTACATCAGTTGGAAACAAGTTACATGGCAGCTTGCCAAATGAGATAAGGTGTGTTGAGAAATATTCCTTTGCAAAACTGTTTGGACAAACCTTGCTGACTGTGAATGAACGTAATTCACAGTCGTGTAAATAAAACAGGTTTTGCCGGGACCAATTCCTGCCTCCTGCTTGTTAAGGGAGCCTTGGTCAGAACATCATGGTTGACAAAAAAGCCACCTTAAGTAACTTATAAAATAATAAAAACAGGATAAAAATCTAATAAATAAAATTTTGGGATACAAGGCCCAATAATCAATTCCATTTCATTCAGGAAAGGGCTTCATCATTCATCATCATTCTTTTCCTTTACATAAAACTCATGTTGTCTTAAGATCACCATAGCAATTCCTTACTGTAGACAATGAAAATGCCAATGTTCTGAAGTTACAGGACTTAAAAAATAGATTTTAAACCATTTTATTCCAAAACCATAATTCTACTTTTATGCAATTTGGCAAGTTTCATAATTGCTTAGTTGTTCTCAATGTTTATTGCGTGCTAGTGAAAAAATAAAGTGACAGAAAGTTTAAAAAGAGATCTTAGGAAATAGAGTTGAAAATATTTGCTGATTTTATGCACTCTGTAAAATTAAAAAAAAACAGAGAGCCATATGAATTTTCTCCATTCTAGACTGTGGAGGTTCTAAGAGAGAGTTTTAAAAGGGAGGAATATTCAAATCAGATTAAACTGCAATCTGAATTATTTACAGAGCTATGCATCTGGACCTCAGATTAATCTTTCAGCCAACCAGGAGTTCCATGAAAGCTTAATTTTGAAACTATTTTTCCCCCAGGAAAATTCTTACAAGTGTCCTGATAATCCAGAAATAATGCCCTTTTTTTCCACCATCATAGCTATCATTTTGCATTTGTTTTAGTAATCTGGCACTTGAAGTAACTTTGGTTCCAACTACAAGACTCACAATGTTTCATGTCATCTAAGGATGCTCCAAAGAATGAACAATTGACACCATTTAATGAAAGATGTCCAATAAAGCAGTAAATGCCATCCAACTCTGCACAACATGGCAATAAATTCTGTCAGTGTTGCAGTTCCAAATCATACATTTATGTGCCTGAGCAACTCAAAATCTAGACCAGAGAGGAATTGATAAACTGATATGACATTTTATGGGGCTCCAAATAAAATATAATCACTGATAACTTTTTCATCGGGACTGTTTCGGGGGTAACTCAATGTCAAAAATAGCGAGCCTCCTTTCAGATGCAAGCAAAGTGGAAAACACACATATTAAACCAATCATGCTCATCGCAGCTTCCAACTGGATATAAGCTGCTTAGAGAAGTGTTGCGGGAACTAAATAATCATTTGGAAAATTGCTTTTTGTTTATTACATTTGAATCCTGTCTCCAACAAACTTGCTGATATGACATGCCTCATTGCTCTCCATTTTGTCCTCACAGAATAGATAACTGCTGCATGCAACTGAACAACTCCGTTACAAAGATGGCTTCTGGATGGAGAAAATGACAGACTAGAACATCTCTGAGAAGCAGGAACGAGCTGAGCTGGCAATTGATGAGCAGATGTAGAGCGTAGCCTGGAGCAAGAAATAATGCATCTCTGCTTCAGAAGGCAGATCCTCAGAAGGAAATCCTACCTTGAAGGCAGAATGGAGGAAAGATTTGTAAATCTGGAAGAAAAGGTGAATAAAAAAATTGAAGAATTTGTAAACACAAGTGATTGGAGAGGTGAAAGAAAAGTGAAAACTTTGTAAAATAAGTGCAAAAAAATGATAAACTGAGAGGTGGAAAAAGATTTAGCCTTCAGATGTTGTGGGTGCTCCATCACTGGAGGTGTAATAATAACAGTAACAGAGTTGGAAGGGACCTTGGAGGTCATCTAGTCCAACCCCCTGCTCACGCAGGAGACCTATACTAGGGATTTGAACCGCCAAACTGCCTATCTTACTGATCGACAAGCTCAACGTCTTAGCCACTGAGCCACCTAGCCAGTGTAGAACAGATTGGAAAACCACTTGTCTGGAATGATATAGGCAATGGTGGGATTCAGCCACTTTGCACCACTTCGGGAGAACCGGTTGTTAACTTTCTGAGCAGTTTGGCAAACTGGTTGTTGGAAGAAATCATTAGGACAGAGAACTGGTTGTTAAATTACTTGAATCCCACCACTGGGTATAGGGACTCCTGTCTGAGCAGGGGTTGAACGAAAACCTCCAAGATCCCTCCCAACTCTGTTATTCTGACAGACAATACTGCAGCAAGGCTACTGTATGCATGAAGATGGAAAAATACTGAAATACAACAATGGTGGTGTGGATTGCAAAGAAAGCAGAAATGGCAAACTTAACATATTTAATCTGGGATAAAACAGCATGTTCCTTTATAAAAGACTTGGAACACTTTATAAACTTTATGCTGAACCTGTAGGAAAAAAATGAGTCAGTGATCTTGGGATTTGCTGTTTAAAAAAGGTTGAAGATGTTTTGCCATTTACAGATAAATATTAATTTTCAAAGGTTTTCAGGCTATGGTAAATGATCGTTTAAAGTGACCTTTTTGCCACATTAAAATTGCAACTGTCTCAGATCAGAAGCAAAGAAATCAGTACATATTTTAGTGAAAATTTGAAAAGCATTCTTTCAGAGAGAGAGGGGGCGAGGGGGGAGAACAAGATGGATAACATTTCTGTGTGCATTTTAGATCCTAAACTCACTTTCTGTCCTACAAATGCAGAAAAACTGAGATGGTTCTGCTTGAGTTACATAGTTTCTGGGTTTAAGTTATATATATATCCAAGTCTTATGAGAACCATATAACTTTACTTAATACACATCTCAACGTAAATGTGCAACCTGTTTTACAGTTCAAAAAACTAGTTGGCAAAACAACTTTTCAAGCACTTATGAGAATGTCTTATTCCTGGAAAAGTTAGCTATCACTTTTTTTGTCTGATTCCCATAAGAAATATCACTTTTAGCTAAAAACATGTAAGACGATAACCCCAGCTCCATAAAAAAATAAATCAATAAACAAGGCAATTCTAGTTCTTCATATTATCCATATTTGTACTTTTAAGTCTAGTTTCTAAGTTATGATATTCATATTTTAGAAGAAATTGCTTCATTTGTACACTATGCTCTTATGTCATGTATGATGATAAAATGATTCCATAGACTGCCTCAGGGCAAAACTATATGTATGTCATGGGTATACTATTTTGGCATCTTTCAACATTTTTCCTATGAGGAAATTTGATCAGCTGCTAGGAACCTAACCAGGGATGGGTTCTACTTACCTTTACTACCGGTTCACAATGGGGCCACGCACACGCTCTTCTGCGCAAGCACAGAAGCATTTTCATGACATCAGGGTCAGTGGACAGTTCTACTACCGGTTCTATAGAACTGGTGAGAACCGGGGGCAACCCACCACTGAACCTCACAAATTTTGATGTGATTTGTATTTTTTAAAAAAATAATTATTGCTATTGTAGTATTTACAGAAATTACTCTCATAATCTTATACGTTGTAAAACATATTATCAACAGATATTTTTCAGTTGTGGGGAAAGTAGGACTGCACTTTTCTGTTTATCATTCTCCATGAGTTGAGTCAAAATGGAGATTTTTCATTCAGCAAACTTCAATCTTATTCTCCCAGTTCAATATCAGCAGCAATGCTGTGCCTTTACATAAATACATACATACATACATACATACATACATACATACTGACACATACATACATACTGACACCTTGTTTGGGTTCACCTATGCCTTAGTCACCTCCTGTTTGGATTACTGCAATGCACTCTACATGGGACTGCCTTTGAAGACTATCTAGAAGTTGCAACTGGTCCTAAGGGGTATTTTTGTTTTGAACTATATTTTACAGATTGTTGTGAGCTGCCTCAAATCATCATATGAGACAGGCAGCCATATAAGTCCTATAAATAAATGAGAAATAAATACAAAATCAGTGTTGGGCAACTTTTAGGATGAGGACAATCTTTTTGTCATACCATTAAAAAAAGTTGTTGGATTCAGCATGGCAACCCAGGATTGGGTAAATTCAGATTATTCAAACTTTTTTTATATATATAATTTTTATTTAGTTAAAAAAGAAAAACAAACAAGTACAAATGTGTCAATACACAACATACACTACAAATAAACATAGATCAAGTCTTACGACTTGTATTTTGGATAGTCACAGGTTATTCAAACTTTTTATTTGGCACAATGTTTTGTGGATCTTCTAAAGCCCACTTGCTTCTCCAATCTGTCCAACTGCAGAGATTCCAGCACAGATTCTAGAATTCTGATAATATTGAGTAAACGAATTGGTCTATAATTTGCAAGATCATTCCTATTATCTTTTTTGAAGACAGTGAGCACAATGGCCAATCTCAGTCATCTGGTATGTCAGCAAAAGTCAGTAGTGATACCTTCATGACAGACCACCAATCAGTATTATCTTTGATTAACATCGCTTGTACAGAATCATTCCCAGGAGTTTTTCCTCTGATCCAGAAGGCCAGGAAGCATGGAAATGGTCTGAAGTAGGTTGATACTGGTACAAAAGACACCGTGTAGTTTAGAAAAATGCAGCTCACAGTTATGCCACAGAACAACCAGGAGAAAGCTGTGTTTTGATGGCCTGTTTTTATTCTCCAAAGAGTTGAATAATTTTTTGTTTTCATAACTTCAATTAGCTTCTGCCATCATATTTCTTATTTTCTTATTCAGTAGGATTTTATGTCTCCGTTTTGTTTCCCTCATAATGGAGTTTGTGTTAGCTCTAGGATTGCTTTTATAGCATTTAAATGACTCAGTTAAGGGTTTTTTGGCAATTATGGTCAGACCATTTCTTAGATACCAGATTACGCTAGGCCAATTTGAAGTTTTCCCCTACTACAAATTCTCAAAAGGTTCTGAATAAGTCTTTCATATAATTCCATTACACAAGAAACCTTGGGGCATAGCTTGAGCATCCCTCTGAAAATGCCATGCATAGAAATTTACTTTGTGAGAAATTCATCTAATTGGCCAGTGTCTCACTCAGCTTACCATTTCATTTACATTTCCCTCAAGAACAAGATGTTGAAACAGGTTAAGGATTCAATAAATGACGGGTCTGAACTTTTGGAGCCCAAGCCATTGATATTCCATGACATCAGTAACAATTTGCTATCTTACAATGTCATTTTGTCCCTGGTTCTCCCGTTGATGGAAATTTGAGTACCTGTGTGTAGGGTTGAAATAAGGTTATCTGTAACCTCAGAAGGTTCCATCTGCTGTTTCTCAAATGAAAAAGGAATATATTCTTGGTAGTTAATTATAATTAATTGTAAGGGCTGGAAGGAATATACTCATAAGATTTTTGAGCATAAAACTCATATTTCTTGTGCTAGAGAAAGGGTATCAAACTCAAGGCCTAGAGACTGGATCCAGCCTATGGGGTGCTTAGATCTGGCCCACAGGGATGCCCTGGAAACAGCAAAGGAGTGGCCCATGGTGCCTCTGCCAGTGAAAATGGAGCTTGGGAAGGCTGCATGTATCTCTCCCAAGCTTCGTTTCCACTGGCAGAGAGCTGCAGGAGAACGTTGCAGCCGAAAATGGAGCTTGGTAGCCCTTGGTAGTACTTGGACCATCACAGGTGCCCGCAACATGAGTGATGTTGAGCTGACCACACCCATCCTGGCCACAGCCACCCTGGCCCCCAGAGATCAAACGCAACCCTGATGTGGTCCTCAATGAAATCGAGCTTGACATCCCTGTGCTAGAGCTTTGCACTGGTTGAGGTTCTCAATTTTGAAACTGAGAGATATGTTACCTGTGATTTGTAAGTCTGTTTCATAATCTTAATTGGCAAAGGTCAGTTCAACTATTAAAGTTCAGTATAATTCTCATGTCTCATGAATCTGAAATCCTCAGATATCACAATTTTTTTAACCTGCCCATCAGGCATTGATTATGACTCTGAGGCATAATTGGGCACTGGGTTCAATCATGATTTGGTGGGTAATTGTCAGATGAAGATTTTCTGAGAGATTTTCATCTAGACTTTCAATATTATTAGATCGAAACTTGGCAAGGATTCCTGATCTTAGAGGACACAGGCTTGTTTTTAAACAGATGCTTTCCAAAGAGTCTCCATTTTCATTCACTCTTGAGTCTTCCAATGTGCAAATCCCTTTTTCTATACTTTTTGTCTTCTTTCCACCCACACCATTCATGTCATCTAACTACCATGTTTTTTTATTCTGGATTTAAATCATTCAGAACTTTGCACATTTTTTTCCCCAACATGTATTCCCAATTTATCTATTAATTCATTAGAGCCTAACATGCAATTGTTCTATTTTCAGACATATAGCAACATTGGTTATGCCCATTCATACTTTCTTCTGTACATTTTAGCCCTTCCATTCATACATAATTCTACACTTTCTTTTCTCAACTTGGCAAAATCAAGCCACCTTTATATTGATCTATTAATTTTTTTCCCTTTTCTCTTAGGTTCATAAGCATAAAACATATCTATTGTTTATTTCTTTTGTTTAATTTGTAAATCAATGCTATTTAGTAATTACTTTTGTTACATTCAATCTTCCATATGCCAAATGATCACTATAGATTCTATAGATACTGACATTTATCACTCATTGTAGCATTGGTCAATCAAGGCATTCACATAATGCTTTTTATAGGACATAGAATATATTGATTTGATTACCATTGCTGGAAATTGTAAAGAAATTATGCTGATGATTTGTAATGAGTTACTGTTGTATCTTAGCTGGGTGAGCATAAACACAAAATCAACATTCAAAGCCAGATGTATTTTATGGATTACAAAGTGCATTTATCCTTTATCAGTTCTGCTAAAAATTTGAAGCTTTACTTCATGGCCTGACTACAGTTGGTCCATATTAAAGAAAGCAGTGGTGAAATCCAATTTTTTTTACTACCGGTTCTCTGGGGGTGGCTTGGTGGGCATGGCAGGGGAAGGATACTGCAAAATCTCCATTCCCACTACACTCCAGGGGGAAGGATACTGCAAAATCTCCATACCCACCCCACTCTGGGACCAGCCAGAGGTGGTATTTGCCGGTTCTCCAAACTACTCAAAGTTTCCGCTACCGATTCTCCAAACTGCTCAAAATTTCTGCTACCGGTTCTCCAGAACCTGTCAGAACCTGCTAGATTTCACCCCTGAAAAAAAAGGCAGATCAAACTACTTCCAAATGCTGATGTTGTTACCTATGTTCATAGGAAGAATACCTATAATTAACTCCTGATAATATTGTTCTTTTTAGTTGGTTGTTTTTGTCTTTTTATATTGTTTCCATACTGTTGTACTAAGGATTTTTACCAGGAAAAAAATTGTACACACACATATACACAAGCATACATACAAACATAAACATACAGTATATGCATATTCAATTGCAGCACATTATTCCAATATGAAAAAAGAACCTCAGCATCTCCAGAAAGGAGCAATACATTTTTCCCCTCATTCGATCATAGCATCCAGTTTTCTCTGCGATGTTTTTTCTTCTAGAAGGTAAGAAACAATTGCATCTTTTTTTCAAAGACCCAGAAAGGCAGAAAAAGGAGAAACTGATCTTCTAATCTTGAAAAGATACACATATACAAAATCTCTGCATGTTATACCTAGCTTACAGGCCTCCAATTTTAAGAGTAATCCCTGCTTACAACAATTATTAACAATAAGCTCTCTTTGAAATCCAATACTGGACATCACCAACAATAGGCAAGGAATATTATTCGTCATCTCCCTTGATTCTTTCATTGAGTCAACACTGACCTTCTGATTGGTGTAGTCACTTGAAAACTGGCCTGAAGAATCATATGTTAATTCTGTGAGAGCATCAGAGAAAATATACATGTAGTCCTCAAGTTACAACGGTTCATTTAGTGATGGTTCAAAGTGACAATGGCACTGAAAAAAGTGACTTATGACCGTTTTTCACAGTTACGACCGTTGCAGCATCCCCATGATCATGTGATCAAAATTGAGATTCTTGCCAATTGGTTCATACTTACTGTATGACCGTTGGAGGATCCCAGAATCATGTGCTCCTCTTTTGCAACCTTCTGACAAGCAAAGTCAATGGGGAAATTAGATTCACTTAACAACCAGGTCACTAATTTATCAACGGCAATAATTCACTTAACAACTTGGGCAAGAAATGCAATAAAATGGGGGGGGAAGTCACTTAACAAATGTCTCACTTAAGAACAGAAATTTTGGGCTCAATTGTGGTCGTATGTCGAGGACTACCTGTAATGGCAAATGGTGCTCACATGGGGGAGGGGGAGGGGGGAGGGGGGAGGGGCTTAGTTCAAAGTCTTCTGAAAAATTGTTTCCTTTCTTAATGCTGTAAGTAAATATATTCCCAGCATAGATTTGTTAAAACCCAGTAGCAATAACGTTTATAAACAAAGGGGTAAATGCTATCTCAAGAGAGAGGAAGAAATCCATCTGCCAACATAAATGCATTCAAAGGTCATATCTGGTTCTTTGAATATAATTAAAATGAATGAAAATGAACCTGTCCTAAGAGAGGCAAAGCCAGAAAATTCATTTCTGCTCATCAAAAAGGATTAATTTGAAGTTGATAATTTGATGTTTTTTTGTGCGTGTTAAACCTTGTTGACTATTAATCTCTTTGTTACTTGCTAACTTGCAGAAGGATTATTAAAGACTTTCTAAATAAACAAGGAAAATGAAATATACACGTGGTATATAAATCCGATATTGTAATGCAGAGGACAGACAGATAGAGGAATTCCTAATGGGAAATTTATATTCGGAGAGCTGCACTGACACTGATTTACTTTTAATTTCAAATTGTTACAATTGTATTTGTAATTATGAATGGGTGCATTATACAACTTGAACATGTCACCCAGCAAGGAAAAAGACTTGCTTATCTATGTCTGAAACTACTTCAAAATCAAATAAGTCTGATGTTAACAATTAACAGAGAAACATCCATGGAGGAATAGAAGCTAAAAGAATAGAATTATGGTATATTAAAGTCAGAAATGGCTTTGGGGTCTTAATTTAATAAGGGGGAAAAATCTATCTTCTTATCCACATTTTTTATCATTTAGACATTAAATAAAATTGCCCAACCGTTACAAAAATGAAAGTTCACCTAACTTTAATACAATATTTAGTTAATTAATACATTTATAGGCTGCTTATCTCATATACATGACTCTGGGAAGCTAAGAATTGAAATAGAATTAAAAATAAAAATAAAACCATTACAATTAAAAACAACCAAGTAATATGAAAATAACAGCTGAGAAAACTCATAAACACTCAAACTAACCATGAAACCATGCTATCAGGACTCCAGCTTTGCGAGCAAAGCCAAATTTTTAATGCTTTGAAAAAAGACCAGAAAGATCAGGGCAGGTATAATTCAGGGAGGGAGGGGAAATGATCTTGCCTTTTTTTCTGAATTCTTGAAAAAGATATTATTTCTTAGAAATGGAGAACTTCTGTCATATGTAAGTGAGTAAGTGAGATCAACAGAACAGAAGAGAAAGAGAAGAACAGGGATGTCCATGAAGGGACAATAGGGAAGCATATGATAAAATAGGCATCAAGGATAGGATAGGATAGGATAGGATAGGATAGGATAGGATAGGATAGGATAGGATAGGATAGGATAGGATAG
>WNWU01000043.1:5704588-5749217 GCA_012654045.1 Ptyas mucosa | reverse complement strand
ATAGAATAGAATAGAATAGAATAGAATAGAATAGAATAGAATAGAATAGAATAGAATAGAATAGAATAACTTTATTGTCACTTTGAATGCACACTAATCGGCATACATTAAAATGAAATTTCTTTCATACAGCTCAAAATAAACAAACAAACAAATAAATAAATAGCAAAATTATGCATACACTCACATATATTATATGACACAGAAACAACAGTCTAGTTCGGCTATACACATGTACATGGCGATAAAAACGAATCTTGCGAATTTATCAGCCGGATGGCATAGGGAACAAAGCTGTTACCTGGTAGTCCCGCTAGAAATACTTGCTAAAAATGACACTCATCCAAAAATTGTATTTTTGTACATGTATGATGGTGTCATGTATCATGTGCAAGTACAGACATTTCCTCATTTGGCTTGCTATGGATACCCTTGGAAATGAAATCCCTTAATTTGGTTATTATATTTGCTTGGGATGCCTGTTCCAATTTCCCTTTTACTAATACTATAGAAATGATTTAATTTGACAGGCCTTTGGTGAGTTAGGCTCTTACTCTTATGTTTCTGTCATCACTGTAAAACAATGATTCTACAAAGAGCTAATAATTTCACTTATTACAAATCCATCCATGATATAAAAATTCTTTGTTTAGCTCTTCATTCAATAACATATTCTGCATTGTTAGCGCTAAGCTTCTTTTCTGTAGAATTGCCTCTTTAATTGCTTCCTTATATAGTCAGAGGATTTTTTTTTTAATCTACTAATTAAAGGCACAATAGGCACAAAAGTCTTCATCAGCTGGACATGTTTCCATATTAGTTTGAAGGATTTATATACAATCCAATCAAACCACTAAGTGTTTAAGTCAAATATATAAAACCTGTTGACCTGAAGTTGTTTCTTAATGACAGTTCTTTACAACTCATCCATTGTGACTAGTGGTGAAGAATGCTGACAGATGTAATTCAGACAATGTACACGACAACAATTTCCTTAATTTCTTTCAGTCAATATTCTGTGTTGGTGTTGTCTTTGCTAATTGCTATCTGGTAAAAACACAAGCATTTTTCAGGGTTTTTTGCAGTTATGTTGGTTTTCCTGCTTTTATGAAGCAGTAGCTTTTCTCTTCTGTGAGATACTCTTTATTTCTCACTCTGATTAGCCTAAGGCCCTTGTAAACTTTTATTATCCTGAATATATTCAAACAATTTTCCAGCCACAGGGGAAATTTAAATAATCTTCCTTGATCTGCCTCATAAAACTTATCATGGAAATCACACACAAAATGGAAGATTTGATTCAGCCTAACATCTTCTAAGCAACAATATTTAGAAAACTGTCATTTGTACTTCAGTAACTGTCTGGTTTGGTACAGCAACCAAACAGGACAGGTACCAAGTTCAACAGATAGTTAGGAATGCAGAAAAAACAATTGCAACCAGCTTACGTTTCTTTGAGGACCTGCATGCTGCACAGGTCAGAAAGAGCGCTGAAACCCCTCACATCCTGGATATAAACTGCTTCAACTCCTCCCGTCAGGATGCTGCTATAGGACATTGCATGCCAATGTCACTAAATGCAAGCTAAGTGGACATGACCTTGTAGGTGACCCTCACTTTGTCAAGGACCTTGGAGTACTCATATCAAATGATCTAAGTGCCAAAGCCCACTGTAACAACATCACCAAAAAGGCATTAAGGGTTGTAAACCTAATCTTGCATAGCTTCTTCTCCGGTAATATTACATTACTAACCAGAGCATACAAAACATTTGCTAGACCAATTCTTGAATACAGCTCATCTGTCTGGAACCCATACTGCATATCAGATATTAATACAATTGAGCGTGTCCAGAAATATTTCACAAGAAGAGTCCTCCACTCCTCTGCTCGTAACAAAATACCCTATGCCACCAGACTTGAAATTCTGGGTTTAGAAAATTTAGAACTACGCCGCCTTTGATGGACCTAAGCATAGCTCATAAAATCATCTGCTACAATGTCCTACCTGTCAATGACTACTTCAGCTTCAACCACAACAATACACAAGCACACAATAAATACAAACTTAAAGTGAACCGCTCCAGACTTGATTGCAGAAAATATGACTTCAGCAACAGAATTGTTAATGCCTGGAATGCACTACCAGACTCTGCGGTCTCATCCCAAAACCCCAAAACTTTAACCTTAAACTGTCTACTGTTGACCTCACCCCATTCCTAAGAGGTCTGTAAGGGGTGTGCATAAGAGCATCAGCGTGCCTACTGTCCCTGTCCTAATGTTCCCTTTAATTGTATTCATTTTATGTATTCAATTCATGCTTATAAAAAACAACAAGATACAAAAACAATTCTCCCCCCCCCCCCCTTGGGCCATCACTCTGTTGTAAACCTAATTATCACAGTACTGTCTTACGTCTAAGGATATTTACTCATGTTGTATGGCTATATTACTATTATCCTTCTCATCTTTTCTACTACCTTCTCCTATTGGTATCATATTACTATATTACTTTGTTCTTGTACTTTGCTCCAGTGCACTGAGAGCTTGTGCACCGGAGACAAATACTTTGTGTGTCCAATCACACTTAGTCAATTAAGCTATCCTATCCTATCCTATCCCGATATGACTATTAATGCTCATTCTCACATCTAATCTACTTCATTCACTAGCATATCCATGCCAACAAAATTATTCCAAAAATATCCAGAAAGCCCATATTCAACTTTCTCTAATATAGGCATACATGTTTATACTTTCCATAAGATACCCCGTGAAGTAAGGATCTTTTCCTACAGTGCATTTTCCCCCTCTGCAACTCTGTTCACTGTGTAGATTTCTAATACAATTAGTGAACCGAGAACTACTTCAATAAACTCCCACAATAAAATCTCCATTGCAATCTGGAAAGTGAAAATTAAATCAGGTCATTCAAAACAAGGACTAAGCATTTCTGATAGCCCTACATTAGGCACCATCATACTTCAGGTTTTCCTATCTCAGACACTATTTGTTGGCTCCTACTTGGAAGGAAGAGTTATATAATACCATGTCATTAATCAAACATCAACAGGAAATACAAAACCAAGCACTGCTTCTCTCACTAGCAAAATTACAGCTGTAGCTATAGTTAGGCCTTAGTTAGGCTTCCTTTGAGTTGGACAAAAGAGCAGACATACCTGATAGTGGACGAAGAGGGCTGAGAAAATAGCTGTAATATATTAGTATAATCCAAAACACTGTAATTAACTTACACCTTCTCAGGGAAGTGCTAGCTTTCACACTATCTCATCTGGAAACACATTGCTAACAAGACAGAATATGTGATGAAGTGTGAAGTGCATAATTTATTTATTTATTGGAAGGGAAAGGCATAGCTGGAAGCTACAAATGGAAGGGGTTTTTTTGTGGATTTTGGTCTATCTGTATTTAATTGTCTAGCTACTCAGCTGGTGAACAGCAATCTTTATATTAAAATAATGAGATGGCAAGTTGCTGCTAAGCATTGGAGCACTATGCATTATTGTCAAAATCTAAGTGAACAGCGAAGAAACCAACTTCCCAGAGAAATTACATCTGCCAGTAGCTAAACTTAATAATATCACATTATGCAGGTTTATATCTTATTACTTTCTCTTGAAATATGTGAAGCTTAAAGTTCCTTGCTGCTTTGAAACATAACTCAACAGGTGTGCTCCATGCTACCATAATAATGAACAGAGTTGTATGAGTAGCTGCACAAAAGAAAAATGGTTGCTCCAGGTGTTAGTATACTACTCAGAGGATTCTTGGTCGTTTTCAGCTCAGGAAATGTGAATAATGGCTTCCAAATAATGCTAATAAGAACAGATAACCACGCAATGAAAACATATAAAATGTATCACATTTTATCTTTGTTTCACATTCCTCAAGAGAACAAACTAGTGCAAATTTATTTTTGAAAAGGAAGGAAGCCAATAATCAGAAATCTGGGGAATGTGCTTTTTATGTATTTTTTAATTCTTCCCTGGCAGCTTTGCGGCAAATAATAAAATTAAAAGACCACCGTAGAATGGAATAAAATGAAAGAAAATTCCCAGTACAATAGCATAAAATGAAAGAAAGTTCAAGCAGACTGGAGCCCTTTATTATCTTAATCATGACCCAAAGACCAATTCAACCTGCCAGGTCTAACTAAAGTCTCCAATGCTCGGGTATGGAAATGAAATTTATTGGGATCATATGCATGCATGTTTGGGATACTTATAAATAAGGCAGAACTTATATCTGAACAAACATGCCTAGGAATAGCAATGAGCACAGTAAACAGATGGAACCATTATTGGCAGAGTAAACTTGTAGTGGATACAGTAATACATTTCTCTATGGAAAAAAAATGTTCAAAGGTTCTCCTGAACTATAGCAGGACAGATGGTATGATTGCCTGTTCAAACTGGTGCAAGATCTGTTGTCTTATGTCAAGTTCTCAAAACATAATTGCCCTTCCCCTGCCTTCCCGAGAGAGAAGTCAATGTCAGGGTTCCAAGTAACACCCCCAATGAAAGAAGACTCTGAGGCTAGAAGTTCCTCAAAGTTCCATTTTATTAGAGATGTCATTTTGGCACATCTGGAAAAAACTGAATCTGAAAACTTCCAGGTTTTCCACACCCAAAAGAAAGTCCAAATCCCTTCCCTGGCACCCACATGTCCATCACATGGTCCAATCAATGCACTGTCCCAATTGGCCTTAGAAAATATAAAGTACAATCTTAATCCCACAAAACCTCTTTTATTTATACAACTGTAAATTACTTTCATTTACAGTCTGCAAGGCTTGTTAAACAGTCTTTCAGAGGAAGGTTATCAATACCCACCTATCTCACATGGAACACTGCCAGAGAACTAATTTCCAGATGCAGGGCAAGGCCAAACTTGGCACAGAGTCACAAACAAAACTTTCAAATCTTGAATCGGCCAGATGAACTAATTGCTTCCTGCAAAAGCTCATGTCCCATTTGTTTAAGGTGACCAGACGTCCCGCTTTTGGCGGGACAGTCTTAATTTTCAACAATTTGTCCCGCATCCCACGGCATTTTTAAAAAGTCCCGCTTTAAAATCTGGTCACCTTACCAAGAGCCCCCGCTGGGCGATCGCAAGCGCAGCCAGCATGTTTTGTTTTGTTTTTCCCGCTCTGCTGTCTGGGACTCCTAGGGTTCCAATGGGGAAAGGGGCAGAGTCCACCGGTCAAATCTCGTGATGCGTAGCTGGGGGGGAAAAAAACATGGCGGCGCTGAGCCGAAGAACTATGTGAGCCTTCAATGGCCATGCCCTTTGCATGGTAAGCGTCCATATGGGCGCTTGGGGTCTGGTTCCCCTTCGCTTCTCTTGACAGTTGAAGTGGGATGGAGGGGAAAGATTAACCAGATTTAGGGCTGCTGAGAAGTATTGTACGGTCTGGGGAGGGGGGGGTTGTTTTTTTTTTAGAGTTGTGTTCCCATTATTCATTGCCTGTGGAGATTCTCAAGTCCTCCAGGTCAGGAGTCTCCAACCTTGGTCACTTTTTAAGACTCGCGGACTTCAACTCCCAGAATTCCTCAGCCAGCAAAGCTTTTGAGCAAAGCTGGCTGAGGAATTCTGGGAGTTGAAGTCCACAAGTCTTAAAAAGTGGCCAAGGTTGTGGAGACTCCTGCCTTAAAGAGAAACGACAGCCTGGTTGGAAGCCCCGCCTTTACCGGAAACGGAAGTCGCGTCCCGCGGCGTTTTGTCTTTTTTTTTTTTAAGTTTTAAAAAAGTCCCGCTTTACCAATCTTAAAATCTGGTCACCTTACATTTGTTCTTCTTTTATGTCTTATGGGAGGGGCCAATCATCTCCAAGCCTTACTCCCAAATTGACCCTGTTTTCTTAATTGTTCTTGTCATCTGGCAGCTCTGTGCATGGGAACAGGCTCCTGGTGTTCTTCTGTCTAGCTGCTGTCAGACTCCAGAGGCTGCACATAACTATCAGATGGCCTTGGCCCCCCCTCTGCCTCCAATGCAGAGCCCTCGTCCGAGCTTTCCCCAGCCCTCAGGACTGGACCAAGTTTCTCCCCAACGTCCTCATGTCCAACTCTGCTGCCAGCTCTGCTGGCCACCGGTGGGCCACAACAGATGTCTCCCAGTCACACCACTCCAGGTGAAGGCCCGAATGTCCTTGACTCTCAGAGAAAGGAATGTTGTTATGGCTAAATATCACCATCACTCTATGCAATCCCCTCTCCTGGTTTCCCACAGCACTAAGTGGGCAGCCCTGAAGATCCAAAGAAAAAGATGGCCTCCAGGGCAGACAGTCAATTAATTGCTTGGGGATTTATTTCCTTTCTCATTTTATGGGGAAGGGAGTGAAAAGTTTTGTGAAGGGAACTGTAGTAGGTGAAGGCTTGGGAGCAACTTTCATACTTTCTTTCAAGAATTTCTGAGTCTGACATTTTCAAGTGAAGGACTACAAAATGGAAATAGTAATAGAACAATAAGATTTTATATACTCAGAAGACCGTAAGGCCAATATAGTTCATCCTTCACTGAATCACAGTCCAAGCACAATTTCAGTTACTTAAAATCCAAAATAATTGTGTGACCAAAATATTGTAAAGAATATTGGATTCCGAATCCAATATTCAGATAGATTGACAGTGATTATCAGTGAAGGCTCTGCTCTGAATTCTGTAGGATGGCCACAAAGTCTACTACATCTCTGTTGCGAAGGTTAGGAACTCCCTATTTAAAGATATCCAACTGGTTTTCATAATATGAACACTGTAGCATGTTATTAAAATCTTTAGATTGAAATCCCCTTCTCCTCTTGTTCTGTGATTTTATTTGGCTGTAGGTTGTTTACTTTAATTGGATTTAAGTTTTACATGCTGTTTAATTGCTGTTGTATATGCTATTTAATTGCTGTTTTATATTCTGTTTAATTGCTGCTTTGTATACTGATAAGCCAAGGCTTCACCAAGACCAAAAGATGCAATATAAATGTTTTAAGAAATAGATGCAGATATTTATCCATCACAACAAACTGCATGAATATGTTCATAAATCCATTAAAACTATGCATCCACTCCCATCATTGGAACTGAGACAGCAGCAGTCTAAAGAAAGTACACATTTATTTTACCAGTAGAACAAGCCTTTACCTATGCACACACAAACTTTCACACACATACCATCAACAAAGCATACAAATATGTGTTAATCTAAAATTGCTTGGTTAGATTTCAAAAAAATAAATAGAATAGAATGAAAATAGAAGGTAAATGAACCTGTTGGTAAGCAATTCTGGGCTTGTATCATATGCTACGATTCTTGAGTGTTGTGATGCTTGAGTTGCAGCTTAATGACCCAATATATGATGTGGGTTTAGTACAAACTTTTTTTTTAAAAAAATGTACCTTTTTTCAGAGATCAGTGCAAGCATGAAATGTTTTGTATGATTTTCGCTCTGATTTTAAAGCTACATTTAGAAAGAAAAAGCACTGAGATGAGGCCACATCTGTTGTAAGATAATGATTAGATTTCAATATTAAAACAGATCATAAGAACCAAGGGAATAATTATTTAGCTTCCATCTATGATCCAGAGTACTGTAGCTCTTTAAGATGTAATGCAATCTTACATGATGCCAATAGTATAGTTCACTGATTATTCCCTTTAAGATTAGAAGAAGGATTAAGTAATTATTTGGTACATTTGTACAAAATTTGTATTTGCATTTGCAACGGTTACATTTTACATGATATTAATAATGCTTATTACATTAGATTTAACTACCTACTGCAGGTATTAGAAAAAAAGTGAGAGTGGTGAAAGTGACACAGGGAAATTCTTAATTTACTTTAATTCCAAGAAATATAGAAACTTACAAAATTGTTATTATCTTATGATTTATGGAAACTGGCAACCTAGTTTAAATTATCTGTGTGATAATAGCAATTCTTATAGAGTATTATCAAGTACGATGTACCAGTTATTATTTCATCTTCTCTCTACCTTTCAGAATCTAATGCAAATTTTATTTCAGGCCAAGCTAAATTACACTGGACTTCAATAATGGATTATTCTTTTGAGTCTTTGAAAGCAACATTTTGGAGCTTTTATGAAGCCTATACAAAAGAATTTATTTGCACAGATCAGGCATTTTTATAAGTATGTTTTTAATTGAGGGAATAAACTAAAAGCTGGGGAGGGGTTTGCAATAGGTCTGCTGAGCCACTTTGGAGTACAAAATTAAAAGATAGTTCAGCATCCCAGAAAGTTGATCCACAGTTTCTCCTTAATGCTAGCACTGCCAACTTATGTTTACTTTGTTAAAATGAAAACAGACAAATCCTAAAGAAAAACAGGACTTAAAATATAGGTAGTCTTTGACTTATGACCACAATTGAGACCAATATTTCTGTTGTTAAGTGACAAATTTATTGAGTTTTGTCCCATTTTATGACCTTTGTTGTCACAATTGTTAAATGAATCACTGCAGTTGATAAGTTAGTAACAAGGTTGTTAAGTGAATCTGTCTTCCCCATTGATTTTGCTTCTCAGAAGATCACAAAAGTTGTTCACATGACCTTGGGATACTGCAAAGGCCATAAATATGAACCAGTTTCCAAGCATCCGAATGTAAATCACATGACCATGGGGATGCTGCAAAGGTCGTAAGTGTGAAAAAGGTTGTAAGTGTGAAAAATAGTCATAAGTCACATTTTTCAGTAATTTTGAACTGTCACTAAATGAACTGTTATAAGTCAAGGACTAGCTGCATTGGCATATACTTGCCAGTCATGTTTTGCACTAGATTTATCCTGGACCTAAAATCAAGAATGCGGAGAAAAACAAAGCTTTTCCCTTCATTTGAGGGAGACAACTTTGCTCAGACCAGAGTTTCAGGTAAACCTAGCTCAGATTCAAAACTAAAGGACAATCTGAGTACCTTAAAAACACTTTTCCGTGATATACATTTTTTTTAATGAATGAATTTATGCAAATAATATAGTGGATAGTTTGAAGAAGAAACATGAGGATTCAGTGAGAAATTTGATACCTACTCCTAAAAGCGCCCTGAAATAATTTATGTGATTCCTAAATTGTGTGCCTGAGACATAAAGTTTTGTTATGTTCAGACCAGACAACATACATGCATAATTTACTTAATTAATGAGATTTTGTTGTAATATCAGATTGTACTTGTACTGTTTTAACTTTTATAGTCTCCTCTTGGACTCTACTAAAATGACCATTTTATTTGATATTCTACTGCAATGTTTCTCAATCTCAGCAACTTTCTGAGGTGTGAACTTCAACTCCCAGAATTCCCCAGCCAGCTTTTCTTAAAACACTACTCTAGATTAACAAAATGGCAGAAGTTTAAAAAAAAAATCTGTGAGAAAGTCAAATAAAACAAGAATTACTTGAAAATTCTGATAAACAAACCGGTTCCCCTGGTTCAGACCAGTTCTATAGAACCGGTAGTAAAACCAGCGGGAGGCTCCACCCACTGACCTGGACGTCATCAATACTTCTGTGCATGCATGATGAGAACCGGTAATAAAGGTAAGTAGAACCCATCCCTGGCAAGGATGAAATGATCCACCAACAGGCCATTTCTCATTTTTTAAAAAACCCTGAATTTGCTTAAAATTACTCTCTGTGTAATCCTGCAGAGAGTCGCTTAACAAATATGACAAAAATAGTCATGACACAGGATACAACTCACTTAAGAACTGCCTGGGTTTAGCAGTGGAAATGTTGGGCTCGATTGTGGTCATAAGTCAAGGACTACCTGTGTATTGCGGGTTTGTATGATTGTACTCTCATCCACATGTCCCCTTTTATCTTTTACTTTGCTATCAAATGATTGGCCTTCGCAGTAAAGAGCTGACTTTCTCAGAACTAATAACCAGAGTGGCATAGCAGGCTAATGCCTCCTACTAAGGCAGCATTTAACATCCAGCTGCCTGCAATTACTGCGAGTTCTAATCTCACCAGGCTCAAGGTTGACTCAGCCTTCCATCTTTTCTAAGGTGGGTAAAATGAGGACCCAGTTTGTGGGGGCAATAAGCTGACTTTGTATAAAATATACAAAAGTATGAAGGCTATTGCTTAACGCATTGTAAGCCACCCTGAGTCTCCAGAGAAGGGCGGCATATAAATAATTTTTTTTAAAAAAAAAACATACTTTTAGGATCTATTGCGTTTCCATTTTCTTTTCATTACAAATACTGTGTTTTTAGCTCTTCTGGAGTATACATAAACTTGCACAAACAGCTATCAAGAGTTCAGTGAGGCAACTTGCCTCTAGCGCATGGAATGAACACAATAGCAAGAGCTCTTCGTTTCACTCTGCTTCTAGTCTATTTCCATGAATTCATCTGAACATGAGCCAGAAACAGAGGACTCACATCCTGTTCCTGCTTTCAGGCTGGGGAAGACTTGAATGAGATTTTACCATTTTTAGGACTAGGACAGGCAAATGTGTACTTGCGCTGTCAGCCTTCCTCTAGCTAGCTCAGATAACAAAAGCAAAATGACATTGTTGGCAACCTATTCCTGAATTTAGGAACAAACATTGCTATTGCAAACCAAACTTCCTACTTGCAGATGGCAGTGGGGTTGGGATGCATAGTGGGACACAAATACATTAAAAAATGCAACTCAAACCTGTCTGCAGCAGAGCATACTAAAATCCTGACCTTTGAGCAGTTTTAAAGGTCCTTCTTGCAACTCTTAACTGAAATAACCAGCATTTCTCAAATAATGTTATTTATTTTTAAAAAAAAGATGATAGCATTCAGGCTGCTGAAGGTATCATCTGGCTTTCTGCAGTTGCTCATCTGCAAGAAACGTGGTTATGTTGGGGACACCTGGAGATTAAAAAAAATTGGTTTCCTACCTTGCTCATCTCTTTCTCTTTTATTTTCCTTCTTTCAAAGCATCTGTGTGATATGGAAGAGAGAGCAAAGCACACCTAGAGAGGTTGTTTGATCAATAGACACTCAGGATAAAATGGACTGCAGCATTTTTGTCTAGAAGAAACATAGACGTGTTGATTTGGTAATTGGACACCTGCCTTCAGGATGATTTGTTTCTCCTTGGCTTGCATGTTGCATTAAAAGTGCCTCAAGTGTATGGCCTTTGGTATTGTGACTTTATTTATTTATTTATTTATTAATGCCACTTTATATATGCCGCCCTTCTCCGGAGACTCAGGGCGGCTTACAATGCATTAAGCAATAGCCTTCATACTTTTGTATATACCTGCTAGTAGGGCTTTTTGGCCCCCCGTGTGGTGTTCTATTTTATACAAAGTCAGCTTATTGCCCCCACAAACCAGGTCCTCATTTTACCTACCTCAAAAGGATGGAAGGCTGAGTCAACCTTGAGCCTGGTGAGAATTGAACTCACCGTAATTGCAGGCAGCTGGCAGCTAAGTACTACTTTAACAGCAGTAGTTTAGTCCACTGCGCCACTCTGGCTCTTGATATGATTTGATATGGTGGTCATTTCTAATACATGGATATGAGTCTAAGGCAGGGCGTCAAACTGGCGGCCCGTTGGCCGGATGCGTCACGCACAAGCCAGACCCATCCCAGATCCGCAAAGGGGAAAAACATCGTGATACATCACGTGATGGCAACGTGATGCCGTGAGTTTGACACCCATGGTCTAAGACATCATTGTCTGACACACCATGCCTCACCCTTTTACCAAATGTCAATGCCCCATCTAGATGAATGGGGGTTCTCACTCACTGCTTAATCCAACTCTTATTAGGCCAGAATGTAAGTTGTTCATATAGGAAGGCGCACATTAGGTAAATGGATAGGTAAAGATTTTTCTAACTCTTGTCAGCTGTTTGCATGGTTGACCTACTGGTACCCCATTATAGGCAGGAGGAGCAGAAAACCAGTTGCCTATGGATAAAGGGGAACAATCCAACTGAAGCATTTCTTTCCTTGCATCTTTTTCAAGTAATAGGGTTTTTTTTTAAAAAAATGCCAATGGGAAATGTTTTCTTTTTTTCTTTGTTTACAGCCTCAGAACAATGAGATGTTTTATTCATAGTAGTGGTGGGTTCCTCCCGGTTCGTCCCAGTTCCCAGTTATAGTGGTGACAATATGACATCACCGAACCGGTTCTGCCCCCCGCCCCTCCTTCATAGCTTCATCAAAGGTCTGTGTAATAAATTAATAATAATTTAAGGAAACTTTAAAAAATTGCAATGAGGTGCCTAGTAGGATAATATGCAGTTTTCTTTGCATGCGAAATCTGGATCCCCATGAACTACTGCTGTTATTGTGGGGGCAATAAGCTGACTTTGTATAAATATACAAAAGTATGAAGGCTATTGCTTAACACATTGTAAGCTGCCCTGAGTCTCCGGAGAAGGGCGGCATATAAATAAAAAAAAAATAAAAAAAAATTCTTTTCTATGTTTATCTGTTGAAAGAACAAATTCAGTGCTTGTCCTACAGCACTCTTCATTCAAGCACTTGAAGGTAACTGGATACTGGCTCACATTTTTGAAAGCTACATGCAAAGCATAAAATGCTCTTGATTGTACATATTATACATACATATAGAGTATATACATATAGAGCACTGCACACCAGAACAACTAGACACAAGAACAGTTTTTCCCTGAACGCCATCACTCTGCTAAACAAATAATTCCCTCAACACTGTCAAACTATTTACTAAATCTGCACTACTATTAATCTTCTCGTCATTTCCATCACCCATCTTCTTCCACTTATGACTGTATAACTGTAACTTTGTTGCTTGTATTCTTATGATTTATATTGATATTGTTTCCTGATTGCTTATTTGTACCCTATGACTATCATTAAGTGTTGTACCTTATAATTCTTGATAAACGTATCTCTTCTTTTATGTACACTGAGAGCATATGCACCAAGACATATTCCTTGTGTGTCCAATCACACTTGGCCAATAAAAAATTCTATTCTGTTCTGTTCTGTTCTGTTCTGTTAAATATATATTTCTTGCATAGATGGCACTTTAAAAACATGGTTCAGGACTCTTCAGAGGACTTTATACATTATTCTAGATAGTATGTTATTGAATATTTCAACCCATTACTGCACATCCATTCATTCAAGACTGTTCACTTACTACAGAGCCAGCAAATTACCTGCTAATAGCCATTAGACTAATATATTTTCTTCATCCAATTAACTTGTCATTCTGAACCCTGTAATAATTGTTCTTCTCTCCCTTTTATACACTTTTCCTTTCCCCATGCTAATACTGCTTCCAAAGTAGTGAAAAATATCTTCAGTCATTAGTGAGATAATTTTACCAGTGAGGCACATCCTATTCCTATATATGTACTTCTGATATTTTTTTATACAGAAGGTTACAAGAGAACGTGGTTGTTGAAACAATAAGCATCATAATTTAGACATGGAGTAATCAGCTTAGAGGTCAGAATAAGAAGAGAAAGAAACAGCAATGAATCAAAGACTGAGAAGAAAATTCTCCTTGTTCCTGTGGCCAACAATAAGAATAAAAAGCAATCTAAATTTTTATTTAAGTAATGAAAGCTTTGGGAATCATAAAGTTGAAAGAGATCTTTGAGGTCTTCTGGTCCAATCTCAGGAGTCCTCATACCATCCCAGAAAATGGCTGTCCATTCTTTTCTTGAAATTCTCCACTAATAGAGGACCCATGACTTCAAGAGGCAGACTATTTCACTGCTTAACAGTTTTTACAATCAGGAAATTTCTCCTTATTTCAAGTTTCGATCTCCCTCTTCTACCTATTGATTCTTGTCTTACATTGGGATGTCATGGAGAATAAATCTAATTCTTATGCTCTGTAACATCCCTTCAAGTATTGGAAGACAGCTATCATGGGAAATGGGTTCAAGATCCAGGCTGGGTTGGTCACCAGGATCAGAGATTTAGTCTTCAGAGCTTTCAGATTCATTCTGGAGCCCATCCTCAGGGAACTTCTCTCCAGTAGAATGTGTGCTTTGGACTGTTGTGTACGTGGTATTTCTATGGTGACTGGTTGTGTTCGGCTTTTTTATTACTATTGTGTAATTAAAAATAATAATAACATATCAAAAAAAATTTAGCATTTAACATCAAATAATGTTACGAATGAAGGCAAATAGATGTGTCCCAGGATAATGTTGCAGGATCCAATCTGGGTTGGTCACCGGGATCAGAGCAGGGGTGAAATCCAGCAGGTTCTATCCGGCTCGGGTGAACCAGTAGCAGCAGCTGAGGGAGGCTCCGCCCACCCACACGGACGTCATGACATCACGCTTTTTTGGCGACATTTTAAGCCTTCTGCGCATGCGCAGATTAAGGCATGCACACATTGGCGAACCAGTAGGGAAGGTAAGTATATTTCACCCCTGGATCAGGGGTGAAGTTTAGTCTCCCGAGCTTTTGGACTCGTGCTGGAGCTCATCTTCACGGAACTTTTCTCTACCGGAATGTGTGCTTGGGCTATTCTATGCATTGCATTTATGTGGTGTTCAAATGAATTCAAAGTATCCAGTGATGCCTTCAGAGCAATATTTGGGGTTGAAAGCCAGGATCAGAGCAAAACAACAAGAAAGAATGCAAATGCAAAAAGATAACCTATCGTATGTGAGAATAAGTAAACCACCACATAGTAGTATAGGAAAGGAAGAATATCTATTATTTAAGTAAAGCATCTAAAATTAAGTCACTGAACCATTAAATGCAGGTTCTTATCCATTCCTCTTTTTCAAACTAAAGTTCCTTCTATATTGTGAACTGACAGAGAGGACTGAAATCTCCACATAATTGTGCTAGATATCATATCCACCGAGGTTTATAAAATACCTTTTTGACATCAGTTGGAATTGCTGACTTTACTGGATCACCTTAAAAGTATTGCAAGCACCACTGCCTGTCCATTGGTTGTGATTGTATCTCCTTGTATAAGTCCTTCTGACAAAATGATGCTTTGTGAGCTACATCTGTATTGGGGGAGATTTGTGCTCTTTTTTTTTTCCCTCAAGAAACTGAAAAATGAGATTTGAAAGGAAAAATCCACAAACTTTAAAAAACACAGATCTTTCTGAGCCAAATCTCATAACCAGTACAATCCAGGAAACACAAATATAGCAAACCTCATTTAGGATTAAGTAGCTATCTTTTAAATTTAAGCTTTACTCTTACTGTTAGTATTCATATTATTATTACATCTGCACATTTATTTTATTTCCTTCCTCCAGCACACAATTCCTCCCCAAGGAACTTTTCTTCATCTCATTTCTCTAGACTTGTCAGTTTCCTTTGGTAACTTTGTTCTTCCAACACTTTTCTACTTCTCTTAATCAATCAATCAATCAACCAACCAATGAGATAAAACCTGCATAAAAGTATCCAAACATTAATAAAATACATTAAAATGTACAAAATTAATAACCTCCCTTTATCCTCTTCCTTCTATCACTCCATCTTTTGTATTATTCTCTTATTACCAATGTTAACTTTACCAGTTTCCTGTCAATCAAGTTAAATCCTTTCGTTTCTGGAAGTCACTTTCTGCTCATCCATTCATTTTAATTTGGAAAGACAATTTGTGTTTGCCCTTTAAAATATGGAAATTGAGGGAGAAGTTGAAATTCTTTACGAATCGTACTCATTGTCTCAGACAATCAATCAATCATTACAATTGATCAATCAATGCAGTTAATCAATACAATCAGATGGGGTGTATCCATTGTTTTGCTGTTTCTGTGTTTGCTTTAGCTACTCTGTGTACCCAAGAATATGCTTTGGGTAGTATAGGTATGGGTAGATAAGGTTACAAGTTATGCATATGAATATACATATAAATGCATATGCAGCTTCCTACATGATTGTAGTGGCATACAACAAAAACTGATGTTTTAGTGCACCAGGGATTTAGCTACAGCCTATATTTACTTTTTCTCGTTGATACTTGTGACTAAAATATGTTTAAATCTAAGTCTTTTATATCCTTATTGCTTTAATTCACCCAATACTCTATGCAACATTGATTGATAGAGATTGTAACATTGTTATTGCCATATCCGCTATAACTGTAAAAAGGTTGGACTCGCTGGAGTAATTGGGTGTTTAGTATTTAGGTAGTTATACTTATGGTTAACCATTTATTACATTCAAATTTAATTGCTCATTTAAATTGCACAAAATACCTGCTTTGTTCCAGAGAGAAATGCATTGTGTTAAAAATTGCTTGTTTATATTCTTTTGACTCTCTCAGACTGCTCGTAAGGTAAAGATCCTCCAATATTCTGCCTCTGGAAGTTATCTAAATGATGATTTAGAGACTGGAAAGTATCAAGATGGTAATGGAAGAGCGCTTAAGAACAGAGAAGAATAGATGTTCATCGATCGTTGCTTTACTTTAAGCTACAGTATGTTTCAAAGCTCAAGGTCTTCTGCCAGTAGTAATTACCCTCCGAGTTAAAAGATTGCCCTAAAACAGTGTTATTTAAAGTGAGATCTGATGCAACCCTGGGTTCCCAAGACCCTTTCAGAGGTCCACAGAATCAAAATTATTTGCCCTCCAATGTTGAAAAATAATACAATTCTATCCAATGATTGTGAGAAAGGGTTGTAGCAGGATATGCACCAACTTTATTTTTTATTATCACCAATCTCAACATAACCCATACAAACAAAAGTGGCTTGGGGGTTGTCCATAATTTTTAAAGGTGGGAAGGGTTCTGCCCCAGCTACAGACCCCAAAGAACGCAGCACACACAAACTCTATACAAAGTTTATTTTACTCAAATAACTTAGTCTTTATCAACCAAAGGCTGTTAATAAAACTGTCTTAACAGCCTACCAGAATTCTAAGATAAGGTAATCACAGTCTTACTAGAGTTGGCAGAAAGCTCAGAAACAATTTTGCAGAGAATCCAGACACGAAGGAGATTGAACTAAAGTTGTTCCCTACAGTTTGCTGCAAGCAGCGTTCCTCCTTAAATAATCTAAGGGAGTGGCCCAAGCCTTACTCTCAAGGAGACTTCCTCCTAAGGAGCCACTCCTGCCTTTTGGCAGCTCTGCGCGCCCGTGCATTGAGAAGAGGCTCCTCCTCTTCGTCCTCTTCACTTAAAGGAACTTCTGGAGGTTCTGAAGGCCCTGGTTGAATCCCTGCCTCTGGCACCACATCTTCTCCAGCCTCCTCACTGTCCGACTCAAGCTCCAGCTGCACAGGCTGCTGGCGCAGCACCACACCAGCCTCCTCATTGTCGGAATCAGCTACAATCTGCACAAGCCACTGACAGGACACAACATCCTGAGAGAAAAAAGATTTAAGAAATACTGCTCTGAAAGAACCATTCACAAACGTGGTGGATTCTTGTGCAGTCACAGGAGGGAGGGGATCTTTCCCAAGGAATTTAGAGGCAAACAAGCCTGGAATCCTTGGTACGCAGAAAGAAGCCCAAAAGGGATCTACCTTAACCTTTTAAAGCAGGGGGCTCCAACCATGGCAACTTTAAGACTTGTGGATTTCAACTCCCAGAATTCTGCTGGTTTGGGAATTCTGGGAGCTGAAGTCAAGTCTTAAAGTTGCCAAGGTTGAAGAGCCTTGCTTTACAGGGTATATGTAATAGTTATGCAGATTGTGTTTTAGCCTGGCAAAATATCTGGCTATAGATGAGCAACAATAAAGAAACTATCTGAGTAAATCATGTTCTTCCTTGGGCCTGACCCAAATCCTAAAAATACAAAAGAACCCATCTGAAGTACCAAAGATCTAATAGTAGAAAAGAGACTAGAAACTGAATTGTTTCAACTTCTACCCTCAAAATGACGCTATAAGGCATTGCGCACCAGAACAACTATATACAAGGACAGTTTTTTCTCCAATGCCATCACTCTGCTAAACAACTAATTCCCATAACACTGTCAAACTATTTAGTAAGACTGTATTAATCTTCTACTCACCTTTCCTATCCTATTAATCTTCTTCTTCTCATCTTTCCTATTACCTATCTCCTTTTCTACTTATGACTATAACTTTGTTGTTTGTATCTTTATGATTTATATTGTTTTATTTAGTTTCCTAGTATGATTATGTTGATTGCTTATTTAGTATCCTATGACTATCAGTAAGTGTTGTATTTTATGATTTATGATGAATGTATTTTTATGATGACTATGATCATGATTTATCACTTATAGCTTTTATGTACACTGAGAGCTTATGCACTGAAGACAAATTCCTTGTATTTCCAATCACACTTGGCCAATAAAGAATTCTATTCTAGAATCAAAAGCTGACTATCTTTGAAGCAACAGAGACTTTGAGACATAAAAAGTTCAAGTTTATTAGAAGCAGAGCCAGCTTTAAGCTAAAGCCAAGTAGACAATGGCCTAGGATGTAAAACTTAAGAGGTGTTAACATCATCCAAATCATTCTAAAAATGCAATCTTTGCATTGGCAGGAGGTGGCACCATCATAGTGACCTAGGCTCCCCCGTATATCTTTGAGCCAGGACTAGACAGAAGGGCTTATAATCTTCTATACTTTCCTAATATGTGTCTCCCTTCTCACTGGAGTTAAGGATTTGGAATTTTTTTCCACTCTCTAGTCTGCATCTAACCCAACTTCTTTAATCTTCTAGCTAAGGCTGCAAGTTACTGAATGAAAATTGGAGTTGCAATTCAACTGTTGCATTTACATCTTAAGTAAAGGCTACAATTAATATTTGGGGAAAACCAGAAACAAGGACCATCACGCACATCCACTAGTTTGTGGAAAGAGTTGTGGATTCTTGTCTTTAATTTATATACCCATCATAATATTACATTATGATGTTCATATGTTTCCTACCTCAGGTTAGCAGAAAACAATACTGTTACGTTTCAGCAATTCACATTGCTGAATTGGCTACATAATGGGAATTTATTGCTCTAGGACCAAGACTGTTCATCTTCGCAGTTAATCAAACCTGGGTTTATGTTATTGCTAGTGCATTTTGATGTACACCCAAACTATCTTGAAAATAAATTGTACCGCACAGATTTCCAGATTTTTATTTTGTTGAAATTACAGCATCTTGGCAATAAGTATTAAATTTTTGCATCTATGCAAACCATTTTCAAAGGGTATTGGATATAAAGTGGAAAAACATAGAAAGAAAACAGAATCATATCATATAAAAATAATTCTGACACCTGAAAAAACTAAACTGCATTATTTTAAAGAGAGTTGAGTTTGATTTAGTTTTGTTTTTAAAATGTCAGTATTTTTCCATATAGTTGATATCTGCACCCAAACATTATTTCACACACATTTCTTATTCAATTTGTCCAATAAATCAACTGAACAACTAGATGCAGTGCCTAACCTATTTAACCAGGAAATGTAACTTGCCCCTTTGTAATGTGATTTTTATATCACACTTAGAAACAGCACAGCAGGCAAGTGCTTGACCTGCTGAACTACTATTACTCATAAATGACATTCCACGAAACTCTTTTAGAATCAAAGAGGAGTGATAAAACTATTGCAGTAAATATGGGTGCTGTTACCTCTTTCCTAAATAGACCATGGCTTTTTCAGAATATGTGGATCAATGTTGACCTTAATGCTAGTAGATTGAAGGATTACTAAAGTGTAGGAATCCAAGAGAAAAAGTCATAACTGAGTACATTGGCCTTAAACCAGACAAGACACAGGACAGATGAATAAGTTGAGAAATAAGCAGAGAGAAGATTGCAAATTTTTTAAAAAAACTATTAGTCTGTACCATGGAATTACCGTGCATTTCTTAATCCGATGTGATTGAGGATTTCTATGGCAAGAAGAATTCCTATTGGCCTCTATATCGTTTGGCATGTGTGAGAGAGAGAACATGGAATAACTAAGGGAAAAATCCTTCCTGGTCCTGCTTTCATTTCCATGGTAGAGAAGATACGGTTATGGCAGTGATGGCTAACCTTTTTGTCATCGCCTGCCAAAAGTGTGTGTGCGTGCGCGCAACAGTGCGATGCATGTCTGCACCCATAATGCAATGCATGTGCACCCTGCCCCCCCATGCATGCACACGCAACACCCCATGCTCCCCCATGCATGTGCTCATGACCTCCCATGCTCCCCCTGCCCCCCACATGCGTACATGGCCCCCCACCCCATTTTGGGCCTAGTAGGCCTCCCTACAGCCTCCTGGGACCAGAAACAGGCAGCGGAGGGTGCGACAATCCCCCATGGCCTGTTTTTGGTCCCAGGAGACCTGCTAGGCCCAAAACAGACCACAGGGGGCATGCCGCACCCCCCTACCTTCCCCCCATGCATGCGTGCATGACCCTCCCTGCCGCCCATGCATGTACGGCAGAGACCTGAAAATCAGCTGGCCAGTGGGAGGCGCATGCACAAGTGAGGTGGAGTTGAGCTGGGCGACGGCTCGCATGCCTGCAGAGAGGGCTCTGCATGCCACCTGTGGCACGCATGCCATAGGTTCGCCATCACGGGTATATGGGTTCCCAATCTTTCTGGCTTTGTGGTTCAGTGGGAGTGGGGGAAGGGGATGGTTCTGCATGAGTGGCAGTTAAGTGTGCATGTGCACAGCTCCATTCATGCAAGCTCCATTCGTGCAGCTCGTACAAATGGAGCGTGTATGTGGACACTCACCTGCAGTTCATGCAAATGGGGATGCTCACATGCGTATTCGGCCACCATTTCAGGCAGCCCGGTTGTGAACAGTTCATGGCCCAGTAGCGGGCTGTGGCCCAGGGGTTGGGGAACACCTGATATATGATATTTGTTCTTTTAACTTTGGTCTTCTAAAGGCTCAGAATGCATTTCCATCCCAGCATCAAACCAAGCCCCAACTTTGAAACTCAGGAATCATTCCAAAGTTGTTTCACATTGGTAATGTCCTTCAAGAGTTTCTGAAATCCTGACCAATTGAAAGGAGTCTTTCAGGCCACTTCTTCTGCTTTGAGAAGAATAAAGAATTTCCCACATAGAAGCATATTATGAGAAGAGAGAAAAATAATTGTATCTTCTGGCATTACTGACAGTCCATAAGTTGGAATTCCTCAACAAAATAATTCAATATTAATACAGTGAAAAATCCTCAGATTCAACTGCCCTAGTTCTCCTATGATCAAATGAAGAGTATTGCATTCACTGTAATAACCCAACATCTGTGAGATGCTTTATTACAAGAATGGGATCTGAATAACATTTCCCATATTTTAATTTGCCTCAGATTTAGAAAAGTAGGAAAATATTTACTCATGCAGCCTAGCAATTTTGATTGAGATAAAGAATTCACCTGTTTCTTGTCCTTGAACATGTGTGCAAAAACCTTAAAAGACTGAAGAACACAATAACCAGAGCGGTCACACCAAGTGTGCTATTTCTCACATGTAGAAATGCTTGAAGAATACAAAAATAGCTATTGTACTTAACAGACACCCTCTCTCAAGATACTATTTTTAATGATCACCACACATTCAGTGTATATAACAATAGATAAAAATGACCCAGTTCAATTGTTTTTCTTGAAAAAGAATACTTTCATATCCAACATTAAAAATCATATTAGATGTTAATGACAAGGCTAGGGCAGATCTTTTGTCTGCACAAAGTAATGTGTAAGGTGGAATGTGTAAGTACAAATACATTTTCTGAAAATTCCCTATCTTCTGTTTTCTTCAACTCTTGTGATTTAATGTGAAAAAGATGTATAAATTGTGCCACCATTCAGAGTTATTATGTATCTCTACTTGGTACAGACAGCTATACCTTCTTAAAACTGTCAGCAGGTGTTCATCATCTAGGAAGAGAAGACTGTAGAATACTGCTGAGTTCAGCAATGTGTTCTTCAACATTTGGCCTTAAAATTGTGGTACAGTAACTTTCACAATGGAGAACTGCCTAAATCTGGTTTCAGCAAGACTTCAGTTCTCCTTGAAATTGTTTTTATTTCTCCTCAAATTAGCAAAATAGGTTGATAAGCCATTCTGATCTAGAAATAAAATATGTTTTTCCTACTTCCAGGAACATGAGGATTATTTCATGTTTATCATAGGAAATACATTTCCCTAATGCCCAGCATCTATTATAACATAATGCATGTTCAAAGCTTTACATCTGGGGCCTAAAATCATCAAGCTGGGTATTTGCAGGGCTGCAGAGTGAAACAGATCATTCATAAAATCTAAGCCAAAATCATTTGAAATGTATGAGCCATGAAATCTAATATTCTTAAACACATCTCCACAGTTTCAGAGCTGTGGTGGTGCTGTGGTTACAATGCAGTATTGCAGGCTAATTCTGCCGACTGCCAGGAGTTCGATCCTCACCGGCTCAAGGTTGTCTCAGCCTTCCATCCTTCCATGGTTGGTAAAATGAGAACCCAGATTGTTGTGGGCAATATTCTGACTCTGTAAACCACTTAGAAAGGCCTGTAAAGTACTTTGAAATGGTATATAAGTCTAAGGGCTATTGCTATTCAGAATTATCCCATCTCTGTTAATAGCAATATCTACAGATCAAAAAATGAAGCTACTTAAGAGTAATTTATATTGAGTTCCGTAGAACTTTCCTCCCAAATATACATGAATAGAATTGGCCTACATAAAACATTTTAATAACCATGACTGTGTATTTAACTCACAAATTTCTCATGTTCTGCCCTAGTTTTCTCAGAGCATTTATTAACGCAGCAATAGCTGAAAGGCAGAATGATCCATTTCACTGCAAACAGTCTACATAATATTTTAAAATGAATCTCTGTTCTTCCTGGGGCCAATCCAGTGGTGGGATTCAGCCAGGTCACACTACTTAGGGAGAACCGGTTGTTAACTTTCTGAGCAGTTTGGCAAACTGATTGTTGGAAGAAATCATTAGGGCAGAGAACCGGTTGTTAAATTACCTGAATCCCACCACTGGGCCAATCTCTTGGCTGAATATCAATGTTGGACATTATAGTCAAGGCGTTCTCACGAACAGGAGAAGTGGAAAGAGAGTCCAATAGATTGTAAATCTGCACAGCAAGAGAAGAGGAATCTGTGATTTGAACAGGCAAGTGTGGGAAGGAAATAAAACCCATCCAGCCATTAGTTTTTGCCCTCCATTCCTCATCATTCAATCCAGGACAAAAGGTTAGAAATTAATTCGAAACAAAAGGTAACAGACATAACACAGAGGGTAAAGTTACAGGTGCAGGTCCCTTTAAGTAAACATTCCCTTTCAGAATTGCAAAGATTGCCTCATTAATAAAGAAAAGATCTTTTCTCCAAAAGACTGCCACCTCCTTCTGTAATGCTAATTGAGAAGGAAACTGCGGCTGCAATGCTAAATAAGCAGAAAACTACAACTCAGCAGGGTGCCTAATCCACAGAGGCTCTTTTTGTGAGGAATGGGTCCAATTTCACTTTTTAAGAATTCCTAGTGGGAAGGTGCTTTTTATGTACTTTCAAGGAATAAAGGCAGAATACACAAGGAACTGCAAAAGGAAACCAGACTGATAGCCACCTCCAAACAGTTGACCTAATACTTTACTTGTACTATGCTCTCAGAAATAAACTCCTCTCCTTCAAGCGATTGCCTATGTTCTGCATTCTTTAATCCTGGCTTGGAAGCAGACCTGATTTTCCTTCTAAGGAACTCAAGAAAGCAAAATAATAGGAGTAAGAATCATAAATATTTTTATAAGTATTTGATTTAATAAAGTAATAAATCTTATTGGGCAGCTACTCACGTCAACATAAGAGAATCTATACACACTTCTAGCAAGTTCCATATAGAATTAAAGTTGGAACATTATTATCTGTTAGAATCCCTCAAGTAGCAGAAAATCCACCAATATACACTGGGGGAGGGACACCACACATATGTGTGTAAGGCAGGGATGGGTTCTAAATTTGTTTACTACCGGTTCTGTGGGCGTGGCTTATTTTGTGGGCATGGTTTGATGGTCATGTGACAAACAATTCTTTAGGATTTAGCAGAGATACTGGTCTACTAGGCTTTTAACTGCTTGCAGCGCTGTATCGGTCTACTCATTTGTTTTTGGAGCGCACTGGTCTACCATCACACTGCTTTTTACCACTGATCTGCTGTAGGGCGGCGCTTTGAAGCGCCACAGCAAGAGTTTAAACAGTTTTTTGCTACTCTGCCACCACCGAGAGCATCAGAAACTGCTTTCAGGCAGCTTGGCCTCAATTGCCAATCTACCGCCACCGAGCGGTTTACAAAGAGCGGATCGGTTCTAGCCAATCAGTTGGGAGGCTTCGTGGCTTGTCAATTTAAAGCTACGGTGTCTTGGTTTTTTTTTTCTCTTCTTTGTCAAGTGAGCCCTGATTTTTTTCCTTCTAGCCAATCAGCTGGGACTCAGGAGGCAGTGAATAGATTGGAGGTGGGGCCAGGCAGAGGTGGTATTTACTGGTTCTCCAAACTACTCAAAATTACCACTACCAGTTCACAAGAACTGGGGAGAACCAGTAGCAACTCACCACTGATGTAAAGGGAGGAGCTTGTATCACAATGTCACAATATTCATCTTGTAATTCTGATGAAACCATTGGGTTGTCTGGAGACCTCTGAATGAATCAAAACCAGTTTGGAAAGCTCCAGTCAACTTGAAAGTCAGAAGATTCAATTTAATGCTTTGAAACAAATCCTGCTTTTATTTGCAAATATGTTTCAGTGGAATGATCTGATTGAATTTGTCGAGCTGAATTCCCCATCTGAAGCTTTGTGTAGGCCAGATATCCTCATCCAGCTTTTTTCTATTACTCTCGGTAATCTGTTTGCTCTGGATCATGAATAATTTGTGCAATTTAAAACAATGAGAGATTACAGAAAATATGGGACATTGGCCAAAAGCCCTGTGCATAATCAGAGCATCAGAGAAATCAGAATTCTAATAAACTCAAGATTTCCTCCACATAAATCCTAAATTCACGAAGGCAGTGAATAGAACATTATTCTATTGTGTTCTATTGTGGAGGGAGATCTTTATATAGATCCTGGACACAGTTTTCTGTTCTTAGGTAAACCAAGACATTCTTTCAACTGGATGAAAAAGAATTAACTTTCAAATGTCTTTCAAAAGATTGGAAATAGTTGGTAAGGTCTTCATCAATAGATTGTGATTATCTTAAGTTCATTAATTATGAAGTGGTGGACGCTGTGAATGCCATCCCTTTTATTGTATGTTATCTATCTAGAAGTCTACAACATCCCTGACTGCCCAATTCTTGTGTAAAATTAAGAATTTACTCCTAATGGGCTTTTCCAGCAAGGTGCTACTGGCATCTGTTAAACGGGAATCTTGCTTCTGAGAAATGGTTGCAGTATTTCTGTTTCCCCATGAGAAATTCCTAGGAATCATCTATCCAGTTTCTCAACCCAGAAATTGGTGGAAATTTTTGAAAAGCTGTTTTCACCTAGTAATAATCCAACCAGCAATTTTTTTTTCCTCACTAGTTGGCCTTTATTTCCAAATCCTTGCAAGGTAATAAAGGAAGGATGCTTAATCTTGCCACTGTTTTTCAGGAATATTATCTGTTCTGCTTTGAACCTTTTTCACAACTTAAACTAAAACTGTGATAAAGCTGAAAGCTTGTCTGGAGACACAATTTCTCCTCACTATTTTTTCACTATCTCAGATTTCATGTACTTCCTCCCCACAGTAAAAAGAGAATCCTTTGTATTGGTCATCAGGAGACTAATTTTGTCACAGCTGATAACTATCTATTTGATTCTTTCCATTACTTGCAGATTCTTTTTTTTTAAAAAAAAGACATATCTTCTCTGGTGGCTGCTCCTTCATCATGCTCCCTCCTTGAAAAAGAAAACATTTCAAAACTTTCCAAGGAGTAGCCTGTAGGCTTACATTCATTGTATTACGTAGGATCTCACCATCAAGGCCAAATTATTTGTAAATAAAGGTTTTGGATATAGCACCTAAGGCAAAAATCAGTTAAAACTGCCACTTCCTTGACAGCAAATAATCTATCCTCTCTAACATTCTTTTGCTGCTAGCATTTTATTCCTTGGAAATGTGATCCCGCTTCCTTTGGTTTCAGGCATAGACATTATGTGCATTTTTAAGTTGGGGTCTGTGTTCCAACAGGTAATTCACTTTAAAACGCAGTATGTTATTTTGGCAGGCAATCTTTTTATTTAAAAAGGAAGGGCAGAAGGATGATATCAAGTAAAAAAAAATCAACCAAATGTAACTGGTAAGTAATTGCCATTATACAAAATTATTTTATCTGAAATTATCTCAGGTCATTATAATTATAATGCGTGGCATATTAATGGAGGTGTTAGGCTCAGGTTCAAGTCTGCCTTCAGCCATGGAAAGTCTCTGAATGACTTAGAAACAGTCAGTCTCTCTCAGTCTAATTTCCCTCACAGAATTGTTGTAACAGTAAAATGAGAGAAGATACCCCAATTAGCCATCTTGAGCTCTTAAAAGAAAAGAAAACTATATAAAACAAATAAATAGAAATACAAATAACAGATTAGTGTGAAGATAATATGAAAATCATAACCTCCTTTTTAAGCTGCTTGTGAATTTAAATACCGTTACACTGAGCCATGATTTGCAGTAATCATGGTTCATTATATAAGCTAGTGTGAGTTATCCATAATAAGCATCCAGAGTCATTTTGGGCAGTGAGATGGGTGGCACATAAATTTAATAAAGAAATAATGCTGAGCATAAACCATAATTTACAAATTACAAAATGGCTAGTTCATATATTACACTAAATCAGAATAATAATAATAATTAGAATTCTTTTTTGGCAAAGTGTAATTGGACACACAAGGAATTTGTCTTTGGTGAATATGTTCTCAGTGTACGTAAAAAGAAAAGATACATTCATCAAGAATCATAAGGTACAACACCTAATGATAGTCATAGGGTACAAATAAGCAATCAAACCATACTAGGAAACAATCAGTATAAATGGTAAGAATACAAGCAACAAAGTTACAGTCATACAGTCATAAGTGGGAAGAGATGGGTGATAGGAATGATGAGAAAACTAATAGTAATGAAGATTTAGTGAATAGTTTGACAGTGTTGAAGAAAGTATTTGTTTAGCAGGGTGATAGCGTTCAGGAAAAAACTGTTCTTGTGTCTAGTTGTTCTGGTGTGCCGAACAATGCACATTTTGTTTCATGATGATTGAGTTGACCCTAGCAACTCTTTCATCATCCCCAAAGGAAGCAATGCAATCTTTAGAGTACAATTCTTTACGCTAAAATCATGAAACTGGGGTATTAAAAAATCAAACTTAAATCCAAATCCACACCAAATCATATCTGTTCAAACATCAATCCCTATGAAATTCAATCCACAATCCAGGAATATAGAAAATCAAACATCAATCCATATGTCCCTAGGGATTACATAAGGTTTTGAGAAGGAGTCAATCACCTTTATAGAACATCTATTTGTCCCTGCCTTCCCCTGAATGGAACTGACTACATTCTGGACTTCATTCAGTTCAGGAAATGTAGTTCTTAATATATTACATCATATAGTAATATATAAGGAGGAAGCAAATCTTGATTTTTGCTTTGCAGAATTAAACTGACCCACTCACAGCTTTGCAGTTCCAGTCCCACATCTCTCTCTTACCTCATCTTCCCACCCACTCCAAGTTAGTTATCCAGACTTTCCTCTAGGCCAGGGGTGAGAAACCATGGCTCTTTTATGACTTGTCGACTTCAACTCCTAGGATTCCTGAGCCAGTATGAAAAAACAGCCCGGCTGGCTCAGGAATTCTGGGAGTTGAAGTCCACAAGTCATAAATGGGCCATGGTTCCCTACCCTTGCTCTAGGCTGTTTTAGTTTCTCTGAGGTAAAACAACATCAACAACAATTGGGGGAAGGTTAGCAACTTGTAACAGCCTGAGGCCCACCGTTGGCCTTTGATTGGCACTTGAGGGGTAGCATTTCCAAAAAGGTGGGTGAAGACTGAACAATTAAATATCATTTAAATTAAAACAAATACAGTTAACATGATCACAGCTGGCCTATATTTAATTTACTCCCCCTTTTCACTGCAATAAAAATGTCACTTTGGTGTTGTAACTTTTGAATAGACTGTTGGGCCTAAAGAATTAGACATATCTAGCTGTATATTTGTAAACAGGCAAGACTTTTTGGCTGTCGGTTGAATTCTATTGCTATTCTGCAGACATATTTAAGTTTCCCAAAAGACTGTGTTGTCAAGCTTGGAGGCCCATAATTTCTTCTCCATTCTTTTTCCATGCTTCAAGAAGGTTTCCTCCTTTGTATTTGTTCCTTGTAACATTTGAAAGATCGTTAAGTTAAAGAGGCCTCTCACTTAAATCACAGCTCCAGGTTAATAGAGATTCTGGTCATTGATTCCCGTCAATGTATCCCTTTCTTTCATGGTACTCAATGGTGGATTATCTTTAGGGGTAATTGCTGGGTTCTACAGAAAATAACAGAAAACAACCACAAATATTTAGATAATATGTATATATACTCAGGAGTGTGTGTGTCCGTGTGTGTGTGTGTGTGTGTGTGTGTGTGTGTAAGAGAGAGGGAGCGTGCACATATGTATACTTTATGTATGGGTATGGGTATATATTCACTCTGCTTAATTCCCACAGCACTGTCTCATTTCTCATCTTTTTTCATCTTCTCATCTTTCCTATCTTCTCCCATTGCTTTCTTATGATTTATCAGTTGTTCTTTGTAAATTATGATTAATGATTGTAACTATGATTATGACCTACTGTATTACTGTTTATATGTAAACAGTAAGCTATGCACCAGAGACAAATTCCTTATGTGCCAGATCACATTTGGCCAATAAACAATTCCTGTTCTGTTCCGTTCCATTCCGTTCCGTTCCGTTCCGTTCCATTCCGTTCCATTCCGTTCCGTTCTATTCATAGATATTTTGAGAGCAAGCATCAGAATGGACGTTGTCTTACCTGAACGTCCCTTTTCGGAGCACTGCGGATACACTCCATAGCTGGGTTTGATCCCTCTTTCTGACAGCAACTGAGAGAACTTTTTTAAAACTCGATTACTCGAGCCTCTGTGCTCTAGCCATGCCCCCGCCCCAAATTCCCCAGTCTTGAACGAAAGCACAGCACAAAACTGTCCAAACAACTTTATTCAAACCAGACAACTAAACAAGAACCACAGAACTGCACACACCAAGCAGGAAGCCAAACAACAAGGGTGGGGATGGAGTGTATCCGCAGTGCTCCGAAAAGGGACGTTCAGGTAAGACAACGTCCATTTTCCAGAGCACTGTGTCTCCACTCCATAGCTGGGACATACCCAAGCTCAACCAACAGGGCCGGGTGGCTGACTGCTCTCCCCGGAAGACCCAGAAACAACCCGCTATAACACCCGTCATCCAAATGAAGCATCAGCCGACGTATAAGAGTCAATCTTATAGTGCCTGATAAAAGGCGACAATGATGTCCAAGTGGCCACCCGATAAATGTCCAGTACTTGTGTCGCCCAGGCAGCAGAACTGGCGGCACTCCAAGTGGAGTGAGGCAAAATCCTAGACGGGGCAGGCCGGGCCTGGTGTTCGTATGCAGTCGCTATGCAGGCCTTAATCCAGCGCCCAACTGTCGCCGACGAGACCTTCCGCCCCATGGAGGCTGGGTGAAACGAGACCAGAAGGGCCTCCGTCCGCCGAAAAACCGCCGTCCACCGAATGTAGCGGCGCAGTGCCCTGCGAACGTCCAAAGTATGCCAGAGGACCTCACGCTCATGCCGAGGGGAAGGGCAAAAGTCAGGCAGAACAATCTCCTGTGCGCGGTGGAACCAGGAATTAACCTTGAACATAAACGCCGGATCCAGACGAAGAACTACAGTATTAGGATGAAACACACATAAATCTGCCCTGACTGACAACGCCGCAAGTTCAGAAATCCTCCGCGCAGACGTTATTGCCAGCAAAAAGGCCACATTAAACGACAAGTACTTAAGGGAAACTGAACCCAGAGGCTCAAAAGGGGGAACAGTGAGAGCCTGCAAGACTAGTTGTAAGTCCCACGTGGGATACCGATGAACCACGGCCGGGCATAAATTCGTGGCCCCATGGAGAAACTCCCTAATCCAAGGATGGTGAGCCAAGGATTGGTAAGGCGGTGATGAAATGACTGTGGCAAGGGCTGCTACTTGCCAACGCAGTGTGGTTGGCGCCAGACCCTTCTCCAAACCGGATTGAAGGAACCCCAAAACATCGTGGACCGCAGCAGATGTCGGATCCACGTGATTCCCAGCGGCCCAGAGACAAAAGGCCCTCCAGGACGCCTCGTAGATCCTCACCGTCGAAGGGCACCGGACCGCCTGCATGGTCCCGATCACTGAGTCCGGCAGCCGCCGCTTCTTCAGGATGACCCTTTCAAAGGCCAAACGGCCAACTGGAGCCACTGCGGGTCGGGGTGGCAAATGGCCCCTTGACGAAGAACAATCCGATGAGGTGGAATCACCCACGGGCTGTCCATGGAGAGCTCCACAAGGTCGGGAAACCACGGTCGCAGCGACCAATGCGGTGCCACCAACAGCACCCTCGCCTGCTCCGCGATGATCTTTCTGATCACCTGTTGCAGCAACGCAACCGGCGGGAATGCATACAACAGGCCCCCCGGCCAACGGCACCTCAAAGCGTTCGAGTTCTCTGCCCCCGGTGTCGGATAGCGGGAGATGAAATGAGGAACCTGCGCGTTGACGGGAGTGGCGAACAAATCGACCTCCGGCTCCCCGAAGCGGAGAGCCAACTCCCAAAACAGCCTCGGATGTAGTTGCCACTCGCCCGTCCACTTGAACATTGGCTATCCCCGAAATGTGGTCTGCACGGATTGACAGCAGATGCCGCTCCGCCCAACAGAACAGTCTCTCCGACTGTAGCATCAGGAGTCGTGACTTGGTCCCCCCCTCTCGGTTCACGTGAGCCTTGGCCGACGTATTGTCGGTGAGGACCAAAACATGACGCCCTTGAATCAGGGCCCGGAAATGACAGAGCGCCAAACGGATGGCCCGCAGCTCGAGGAAGTTGATGCTGAGAGCCCGCTCGGTCTGAGTCCAGAGACCTTGAGTGACCTGAGTCAACAGGTGTGCCCCCCAACCCTGAAGACTGGCATCGGTTGTAATCACCATACGTTCTGGAACCAGGAACTGGCAGCCTTTCCGGATGGCCTGGGATCTCCACCAACGAAGAGACAACCGAACCTGAGGAGGGACCCTCACTGTCCTGGATGAAGTTGCACACCCCGTCCGCTGATAAGGAAGCAGGAGCCATTGCAAAGGGCATGAGTGCTGCCGTGCCCATGGTACGATCTGGTAGCAAGAAACAAACTTCCCTAGCAGTCGAGAGAGAGTCTCCAAAGACACCGCCCTCTGGGCTAGGACCCTGTCGAGCAAGGTCAAAATGTCCCGCACTCACTCCGGTGACAGAAACACCTGTCCTTTCGTCGAGTCGATCAGCGTGCCTAGGTGTAGGATAGTCACTGATGGCACGAGATGGCTCTTGTCCAAGTTGATGGTGAACCCATGCGCTCGGAAAGCTTTCAACACCTGAGCCATGTCCCGAACCGCCCGGGCCTGGGATGAAGACAGGACCAGGACATCGTCCAAATAGCACAGGGTTCTCACCGGCACAGCCGTGAGTGAGGCCGCCACCACCGCCACCAGCTTGGTAAACGTTCGGGGTGCTGACGAAAGCCCGAATGGCATGGCACAGTACTGGTAGTGCTCGCCCGCAAACTCGAAGTGCAGAAACTGGCGATGTGACGGGTGAACGGGCACATGCAGATACGCCTCTCACAGATCCACCGACTGCATGAAATCCCCCTGGCGTACTGAGGCTAGAATAGAACAAAGAGAGTGCATCTTGAATCGAACTGCCCGATTCAACTGCTTCAAGTTGAGGATCCCTCTGACGCCGCCTGAGTTCTTGGGCACAAGGAACAAAGTCGAATAGAACCCCTCGCCCAGTTGGTCCAGCGGAACCAGCTCTATCGCCTTGATCTCCAAAAGATGAGCTATCTCGTCCAACATCAAGCGGCGTCGATCGGTCGCAAACGGCACTGGACACCGGACAAAACGTCTCGGCGGTCTGCCCACAAATTCGATCAACAGTCCCTCGGACACTGTTCTGAGCACCCAAAGGTCCTGTGTCGACTCTTCCCATTGTCGGCGGAAGGCCTGGAGACGACCGCCCACTGGCCCGGACACCGGTGAGTCATTTGCCCCGCCGGAAGGGCTTGGAACCTGAGCCACGAAAGGGGCGTTTTGAGTTGGCGTGAGGTCTGCCCCTGCCTCTAAAGCTCTGCCTGTTGGAGAAACGGTCTGCCAATTGGAACGCCTGGCGGTAGCCGGACCCCCCGCCGGTCCCGGAAAAGGAGCGAAATGGCTGGCGCTGCCAATACGGGGTAAAACGTCTATCCTGTCAGCGAGAAGTCGATGGAAGGACCTTATGCTTGTCTTTGTCTTCCACCAACACCGGGTCTAAGGCCGCTCCAAATAAATTAGGGGCTTCCACTATAGGGCGCCGCCGCCAGCTTCCACTTAGACTTGAAATCGGACTTCCAGGGACGTAGCCAAAACATACGATGTGATGTGACCGAAGCGGCCAGAGCTCTCGAAGCAAATTTCACAGAACTCAATGAAGCGTCCGCCGAATATTCGGTGGCAGCGATAATCTTATTAACGTCGTGGTGTAGCCGGGTTTCCTCTGGTGGCAAGCACTCTTGCAACTGCCTGAGCCAAATCAAAGAGGCACAGTTAAAGAATGAAGTGGCCGTGGCCGTTCTGACAGCCCACGCCACCGCCTGATGAGCCTTGCGGAATGCCAGTTCAGTGCGCCTCTCCTCCAACTTCAAGCCATCCAGCGGGTCTGCAGAGACCATCAACTGAGACGTGAGGGCCGCCACCGGCGCATCCACAGAAGGTAAGTCCAGCAAGGAATCTAGTTCAGGAGCTGAACAGAACAATTTCTTGTCCAAATTGGTGGGAGCCATCAAAGAACCTGGCTGGCCCCACGGAGCTTGCAGGACATTAGTGAACAACTGAGGACACGGTATAAAATCCTTCTCCGGCTTGGTTTGTTTGAACAAAGCATCATGAGGACCAGACTCCTGTTGTGAAGGGGGGGGCTGCGCCCCCACCGAACCCAAATTCGTAGACAGACGTGCCTTGTGCAGAAGGGACCTGAACAAGGACGGACGAAACAAGCCAGTGAAAGCAGGAGAGTCTGGCAACAGTCCTTCATCCTCAGAGAACTCAAGATCCTCCGGGCAATCCTCCTCACACTCAGAGTCCTCCGATGATTCAGGGTCACGGTGCCAATGAGAACGGTGTCTGCTAGAAACAGACACCATAGGAACCTCCTGCACAGCTGTCTGGACCGGTCCCAGAACGGCCATCTGGACACTTGCCGCCATGATGGAGGCCAATGCCGTCGAAAGCATGGTCTGCAGATCAAATTGGTGATGAGCAGCCAGCTGTTCCCCCGCCTGAAGGCCCGCCACCGTAGGTGTAAAAGTGGCAGATGGCAGATGACGATGAGGCTGGCAACTCGAGGCCAATCCTACTGCTGAAACATCAGGCAGCGACTGAGACACACCTCTAGACAGAGGTAACGGAGCCGGTAGATCTGCTCCAGACGAGACCCGTACAGTCCCCACCGGAGGCTGATGGGAAGACGACTCAGCTCCAGACTCCGGTGCAGCAGCCGCCAACTTCGCCTTCTCGTACTGCTTCTCCAAAGCTTTATGACGGCGAAGTGCATCCTTATCAGCCTTGGAATGATGTGACTTATGGCTACTGGCCGCAGACTTCTTGCTGGCACGCTTCTTGTGGGCCTTGGCAGACCTGACTGGGCTAGTCTCCTGCTCCAGGTCGGAGGAAAAGGAGGAGTCCGCCATAATGCTGCAATAGCGGAAAAACAGCCAATGACAAAGGGGACTCTTTTTTTATATACTATATATATATATGAGAATGGCTGTTAGAACAGACAGGCCAGCTGCCAATATACACCCCCCCTTTTTCTGATAAGATGCCAGGTACGAACTTAAGGGGGGGGAAAGGGAGGTAACAAGAAACTCCCCACAGAGCAGTAGGTGGCAAAGCAGCAGCCCCTATGTCTGACCACCCTCTAAGTCACCCAACGAGGGAGGGGGGGCAAGGAGTTCAAAGCCCACCCGCCCACTCAGCCTCCAAATTGGCTAATAAGTAACCCTGGGCCCCCTTGATAAATTGGGGCACCAAGGGAAATACACTGTGTTGATGGTGGGTGTGAGTGGCTCCCCACGCTCCCACAAACATGATTAACAAAAAAAAAAGAAATAGCCCAAAGGCGGGGATAAACAAAATGGCGGGCGCCAAAAACATGGCTGGCAAAATGGCGCCCGCTACTTCTCCGGCCTCCACCCAGCCGGGAAAGAAGTAAAAACACTCAGGCGCGAGCCAGCACGGCCACACAACCTGATTCCGGGCGGCGACTAACAGCTTCCACCGTTGCCCCCCGACTCACTCCGATGAAATCTGCTGGCGGCGCTGCCCGCAGAGCCCTGACGGGACAGCCGCCGCACTCCAGCCACTGAAACGGGCCCGCACACCACGTGCTCCGACTCAGCCGCCGAGAGTCACCGAAGCCCAGGAAGACAGTGCGGCGGCGAAATGGGCACGATCGGGAGGCTCGAAGCCACCCGAACGCCCCAATTCAATTTTCGACCGGATCCGCCCCGCGGGGTCGGAATCCGGGAGCTGGAAGCGCAGGAAGCGCTGAGGCTCGGCACGACCCAACAGCACCGGGCTCGTAGCTGGCAAGCCAGCAAGCAGCCAGAAACAAAGAAAATAAATACCTCCACCAGCTCCACCGAGAAAGGAAAATTAATCAAAAATAAAAGAACAATCCTAATGCACCTAACAAAGGAACCAGAGCACAGCAAAAAAAATCCACACCTCAGTCTGTCAGCAACTGAGAGAAAGACTGGGGAATTGGGGGCGGGGCGTGGCTAGAGCACAGAGGCTCGAGTAATTGAGTTTTTAAAAAGTTCTCTCAGTTGCTGTCAGAAAGAGGGATCAAATCCAGCTATGGAGTGGAGACGCAGTGCTCTGGAAAATTTCATTTTTTAATGTGTGCCCGTGTGTTCACAGAAAAAAGTGACAATAACAGTTATCTTATCTTAATGTCCCGAACAATGCAATAGTTTAATTCAATTGCTCTGGATAGAGTATCACTCTGGGGCTTTGTGGAAAGAAGACCTATGTTTATTATAAAAAGACTCCAAGTCATGTTGCTGCATTTGCTGATGATTTTATTTATTTATTTGATTTTAGGCTGTATTTGTTATTCTTATAAATACCTCAAGGAAGCAAATGCTGTATATACTTGAGTATAAGACTAGTTTTTCAGCACATTTTTAATGCTGAAAAAAGCCTCCCTCGGCTTATATTCAAGTGAGGAAAAATGCCTTTTTTCCTGCAACCTGTTTTGGCTTCCAGGGGCTGCAGGGAGGCTTGCTAAGGCCAAAAAGAAAGAGAGAGAAGAAAGAAAGAGACAAAGAAAGAAAGGAAGAGGGGGAAAAAGAAAGGAAGAGAGAGAGAGAGAATGCAGGTATCTCTTAACAGAGGCTTGAATTTGCCTGAAGTTAGATCAAGCCCTACATCACTTAACCCAATGTATCAGATTAAATTGTTATTGAATTATTTTTGATATATATACTACATTCTCTTGTGTAATTTAGTTATAGTGTAGTTTACACTATGCACTTACAGAGCTAGTTTACTGTTTTTCTTTGAAATCAATATTCAAAAACATTTAACCCAGTGATGCCTCAATTAATGTAATTTTATTGGTATCTATTTTTATTTTGAAATTTACCAGTAGCTGTTGCATTTCCCACCCTAGGCTTATACTCAAATCAAAAAGTTTTCTCTGTTTTTTGTGGTAAAATTAGGTTCCTTGGCTTATATTCGGGTCGGCTTATACTCGAGAATATATGGTATATCTAGTACACTTTCCTCCTGTTTTTTCTACGACAACAACCCTGTGAGGCAGGTTGGACTCAGAGAAAGAGGGGATGGCCCAAGATCCCCCTAGTGGCTTTCATGCCTAAGACAGTACTAAAACTCACAGCCTTCTGGTTTTTAGGCCAGCACCTTAACCATTAGACCAAACCGGGTCTCATTTCCCTCTGTGCCTTCTGCTGCCATCTGATTAATTTCCAGCAAGATATTTGAGGGTATTTTTAACCCAACAATCCTAAAATGAAATTGTGATGGCAGGAAAAATGAAAAGTTATGGGCAGAATGAAAACCCAAAGGTTGTCTTTCAAAGCTTTATAACAAAGATATACATTTTCTATTAATTCGGAGAGAAAGGAATAGGCTGCAACAGAATATGAAAACATAGAAGAATATCTTCTCCCCAAACTAGTAACCTTTATGTTCAACGAAATTCGATTGATTTAAAATGAGTTTGCTTTCAGCATTATTTTCACCTATAGACAGAAATCTTGCCAAATTAAAGCAACTGGCTGCATCAATAAAGATATATTCTGAGAACATGTAGGGAGAAGCTATTTTCTAACCAAATTATCCAAACTTTGCTGTCTCTTGGTCCTCTGGAATGCAGCCACTCCTGCTTGGGAATCAAGACTACATTCCACCACACTTGATAAATTGGGAAGATGAGGGAGCCCAGTTGTATAATCCAACATGTCCTTATGTCAGACATGTACTAGTATCTATCTCAAGGTGTGCAATAAATACTTACTGCTCATATTATGAATCCATCCCATAACAAATAGAACTTTGCTTGATACTATTGCCAATCTGAACATCACTTCTCCTTCAGAGAAGTATGAGCTTTGCACATGTAATATTACAAATGGTAAACATAATCAGAGTTCATGTGAATGAAGCTCCTGGTTTATGCATTACTTTTCTTGCAGCTTCCATCGTGACAATATAAGTACTCTATTTTCAAAATAGGCTATGTCAAGAAACTGGATCAGCAGTAGATTCAAAGGTTTTGTTTATTCTAGTAATGGTGTACTAACAGATTCTGGAAAGCTTATCTCAGTTTTTCTCTATTTCATTTTGTATTCTTATGATTTCTTCTCATTCTCTTCTTTCTTTCATTCATTCATGTGTTCCTTTGTTAGTTTCTTCTGTCCCCATTCTTGGGGCCAGGTTTGCATTATATCACACTGCAGAAAATGGCTAGGGCTGCTTGATGATTTCAATTTCACAACTGAACTTTCCAATTTGCCAAGAATGATACCAGCAAACAGTTCAGGCACTGAAATGGGAAGAGCACCTAGATGCCAGAGAAATAATCTATAAAGTCACCCAACTGTACTGAACGCAAAACATGGAACTAGCAACTGCTAGTCATTATTCATAGCAAGGGACAAGTTGGGATGAATAAAACAAAAATGGTTATAGGCAATTTTCTTCTTTAAGAAAGTTCAGAATTTAAAACAGCTTATTCCTGAGATACGATGACCTCCATAGTATTTACTCTTGCTGCAAACTTTATCCCATTCTGTGGGATTTCAGTGGTAATAGGTAGACATCTAGAATGCCCTGCTTGAATCATGGCATAACAACATAATCCAAATGTTCCACTGCCATTGATTTTTTTTTTCATATTCAGATAGAGCGCATGAGAAAAAGCAAACACGATAACGAAAGTGGTAATAAAACTGATAGATTAAGAGAAAGCAATACAGTGGAGGAGAAACCTAACTAAAAGCTTCTCACTGTAGAGGATGGAATTCTGCCAATTTAGTGAATCAGCTATAAGGACAATATGGCAATCTTTTATCTCATACCACACAGAAAAAGTAATAAAGAGGAAAGTGTCAGGTGAACCAAGTAGAGACAAATCATACTTTTTCTAAAACAAATCTCGGAAAGTTAATTGAAGTGACCTAGAAAATAGATGGTGTCGTTTTGTAATGTCACAACTTTGCAGATGAGCTTCCTGCAAAAGAGCAAATGGAAACAATAGCTTCCAGATGGCCAAAGATACAATTTCACAAATATAAAGCCAATAGGTATAATATACTGCCAACCCTGAAAAAAGCCAAGATGCTGAAGTAGCTAGAATGGCTCTCTCATATAAAATCACTAATTATACAATTGTGCTTTCTCTTTTAGAAAACCTGCCCTGATGTTGTTCTTGCAATGGTAAAAAGGTTTCTCAACTACATCTGAAAAAAAATGATGTTTACATTTTCCATATATGACAAATATAATCAAATTAACTGAACTTAATTTGTGTAAGTAAGTAAGTAACTAAGTGAATATTTGTGAAAGCATATCCACAGATTATTTATACAGGCAGTCCTTGACTTACAACAGTTCCCCTAGTGACTGTTCAAAGTTACAATGGCACTGAACAAAGTGACTTATGACCATTTATCACACTTATGACCATTGCAGCATCCCCATGGTCACATGATTTACATTCGGATGCTTGACAACTTGACAACATTTATGACGCTCGCGGTGTCTCAGGTTCCTGTGATCATCTTTTGCAACCTTCTGACAAAGTCAATGGGGAAACCAGATTCACTTAACAAGTGTGTTACTACCATATTTTTTCGGCGTATAAGACACACCAGAGCATAAAACGCACCTTAATGTTTGGGGAGGAAAACAAGAAGACAAGAATTCTGCCTCTGCCTACCAGCATCAAGATCACCCGCGTCCTCACTTCCACTCGATTTTGATAATGAGCAGCTCAGATCTTTTTATCCATTTAAAACAAACCCTATCACTCTATGCACATTTAACTAGAATCAGTGGGGTGAGGGATGATTTTCATGGGGGCAGAAGAATGACTTGGCACTGAAGGCTCTGCTCCCGAGACGCCCCGTCTTCCTACCTATAGCTGTAGTTGTTGCAAGCCTGGCTTTCTTCCTTCTTTGCCCTGGATTATGGTACCTTTCTATTTTGTAGGAAGCACGGCTTTCTTTCCAAGTTACTCAGATGCTTTGGTTTAAGGTGGCACTGCTTTACGCCGCCCTCCTCCTCCTCCTCCTGCAAGTGAGAGGTACCTCAGAGACTCAGCTGGGGAAAGAGGACACAGCCAAACTTGCCTGGGGCAGATCTTTGTGAATTTGCACAATTACAGTTTAAAACACAGCACATCAAACAACCCTTATTATCCTTTTCCCTCATTCTTTTAACACAATAAGCACATTCCGTCTTGCACTAGACTAATGTATTGCTAATTATAGAATAGCATCAATAGAATAAATCAATCACGCCATAGAATTCCATGATTTGCAACCCTATAGTGATTATCAATAAAGGAGGATATTTATAGCTCAGGATTGAATTGAGGTGTCCTCGGTGCTCTCTAAGGTGGGTTGTTTTCTTGCAAATGTTTCATTACTTTAAAAAAAAATATTGTTTAATTTATTTATCTATTAATACTATAAGATACAAAAATGTGAAAGGAAATAGTAGGAAAGATAGGGGAAGGGGAAAGATAGGGGAAGAAGAAGGGGAAAGAGTGGGGAAAGAAAGAAAAGATGTTGACTTCCGACTCCCTTTGGTACAGTAGAATAAAATAGTAACATGAAGCCTCAACTTTTCACTTTTATAGTATAAACTAGTCATTTCAATAACAACAAACCTATTTAATCGGTAAAACCCAAAATCAAAGTTTCATTTTTTTCCCCACCTTAAGCACAAAGTCCAGAAGCAGCTTCCAAGTAGAAACAAAAGTAGTTGTATTTTTGACTTTAATCAAAGCAGTCAGTTTGGCCATCTCTGCTAACACCATCAACCTCTGCAGCCATTCATCCATTGTCGGAATCAAAGTACCCTTCCATCTGCAGACGTTTTATTACTGATGCTGTTACCTAATTTGGGTAATGAGACGTCTGCAAGAAAACAAGCAAGCTCAGAGAGCATCAAGGACCCCTCCCACTGTAGTGAGTCAAGAAGTTTTGTACTTCATTCATGCTAGAACTTTTTTCACTTTTCATAAAGAAGGTATTCATAAAGGATAAAATCATTTAGGGAGGCAATTAAAAGTTACTGTTTCCTCATTTATTCCTTTCTGAGTTCGGGAGTCTTTTATATTCCATCTGCTAACAGATCGTTGTTGGGGGACTCCAGTTGCACTACCTAACCATAAAATCACCACCTTTATTATACCAAAGAAGACTTTGCTAAAGAAGACTTCCTTGATATTTCAACAGTTGCCATAGTTCAGGAAACTATTTGTTTTTTTTATGCAGAGTAAGAAACACAATCAAAATGCACTTTGGAAGGCATTTGCCCTTTCCGAAGATGGTATTCTTGTGCAGCAAAAGATTGGTTTATTTTTATAATTCATTCTGAATGTAGCATCTTCAGGCAAATCTTGTTAGCCTCCATTTGTCCACAATTATCATATAGTTTTTAGAACCACACTGCCTGTTTAGCACACTATGGGGACCTGTTGAATAGAAGACTACTCACATTTCCAATTCACTTGGCCTATTTATCAAAAATGTTTCTAAAGTGCAAGTATTGTTGGTTATCTTACTGTATAAAGTAAGCAAAATTGCTAAATTATATTTAGGAAAGAATTGTTTTATTACTGTGGCACTTTAATAAAGCCAAGAATACTCTGTGTGCTGGGATATTTCTCTTCTTCTTAAAACCTGTGACAGAGACAACTTGATTCCCTTATGTAAGTGCCTGTTCAGAATTTCAAAAGAAAAAAAGCCAAATATTTGCATGGTCACTTGCATGTTGCAATCTTAGAAACTATTCCAAGAAAATTTTGAAAATTGATTGTATTTAACCAACCTCAAATTGTGCAACTATGTATAATAGACATAATAAATTGCTATTTGAATTATTAAAAATAATTGTATTCTCACTAAAAAAAAATGCCCTTTGGATTTGGAGCCCCACTTGTAAAAACCCTCAACAACCTTTCCTTTTGAGCATATCGTAATGAATTGTGACAAAGAGATACCAGATGTATACAGAAGAGAAACATACGTCCATGTGTCATTCAAACAATTAAGAATGTTATTTACTTTCTGTGCTGCACAGTAAGAATACTATGGCAGAAAAGGAGCACCCGTTATCTTCCAGTCCTCTACTCTTCCAATTGCAGAAGAGAAGGGGCATATTCTAATACTGCTAATAGAATTAATTGATTTCCTATTTCTAAATAACCAAACTCTTCAACTGTGTAAGGCATGATTTTATTCATATTTGTTTGAAATGTATGATGACACAACATAGTCCTAAAATAGGATTTTCAGAAAGAAAAAAATGGGAAGGAGGAAGGGGTGAAATTTAGCCAGTTCTATCCAGCTCAGGCGAACCAGCAGCAGCGGTGGCGGGAGGCTCCGCCCACCCACACGGACATCATAATGTCCTTTTTTGGGGACGATTTTCAGCCTCTGAGCATGCACAGAAGGCTTTGTGCATTCTCATTTGCGAACCAGTAGGGAAAGTAAGTGAATTTAACCCCTGGAAGGAGGCTTCTAATGAAGCAATGTTCAATCCTTAATATTCCAATCCCCATATTGTACATTTTCTTCTTGATAATTTGGCTTATAGCAATGAAAAGTCATCCCAAAAAGTGTTTTGTTAGAATAAGAGACAGGAAACTCACATTGTTCAAGTTTAATAATATCTCAATGAATGAAATTTCATAAAAAATAATATGGTGCGGAAATACAAAACCAGAATCTTTCATTAATATATCATAATAAAACCTTGTTAGCACAATATAATATATCCAAAAATGCTTTAACAAAACTATGAATTTTGCCATATGTGTTTTATTAGTGAAATGATAAAATACTTCAGAATTAAATTTTACAATTTCACTTTGGTTCGATTTATCTAAAGAAAAAATACTTTAAGACTAGCGATCAAGAAAGAAAGAAAGAGGAAGAAAGAGAAAGAGAGGAAGGAAGGAAGGAAGGAAGGAAGGAAGGAAGGAAGGAAGGAAGGAATCACTGAACTAGAGGAGCATTTAAATCAGTTAATCAAAACTTTTATGTTACTTTATGCATAGTATTTTATGTCCCTTCCCTCTTTCTGTCTCTCTCTCTCTCTCTTTCTTTCTCACGTAACAACTGCGAGATACAGATTTAAACCAGTGGGGTTTAGTTCAGATTTCCATGGAGGTTCATTCACATAACTGGATAAAATCAAAGATTGCTTTCTTGGAATTTAAATTTATTATTCTATGTCCTGAACTCTGGAATGATGAAGAACAAACCTTGATTTTCTTCTGTGTGACATATTTTCAGATATTTCAAGAACGTTTTTATATTTTACATTCTAGACACATGTTTTCCTTGGAACACAATGGAAAAATGGAGGAAGTATAAATAATAAAGCAAAATGCAATAAAGTACAAAGTGAAACATGAAAAAGAAGTAAACGTGTAGGTTGACTCAGCCTTCCATCCTTCCGAGGTGGGTAAAATGAGGACCCAGATTGTTGGAGTCAATATGCTGACTCTGTAAACCGCTTAGAGACAACTGTAAAGCAACATGAAGTGGTGTATAAATCTAAGTGCTATTGCTATTGACAAATGCAGCCTATTCCAGTAAGTTTTGCTTTATCAGTCCATCTGATAAAGTCTTGAAATACTATCTCAATCATCATTCATTAATATTGCTGTATAAACCAGCCTTTGTAGATAAACATCTGGAAGAAATTAAGAGAAAACAAAATACATTTTGTGTAGAGTACAAACACAGATAATGCTTGTCCAGGCATATCATTGGGCAGTTCTTTCCTGAGCAGTTGTTTCAGGATAGCAATAATGAAACATTAGTAGTGGAATTAACTGAGTATTTATTTCCAATCATATCTTTTGAAAATGGAGCCATGTATCGTATAGTCGTAGGGTTCTTCCAGACAAATGGTTTCTAGCATTACCACAAACACCGTTGTTGTTGTTCTTTCTTTTCTTTCTTAACATGTTTCCTCTGCGAAGAAAAATGATGGGGACAGTGCAGAGAAAAGACAAGAGGGTGACAAATAGAAAGAGCCTCTGCCTTAGGAGTAATGGGTACTTCGGCCTTCTGATCTTTGATTGGAAAAGCTGACTCTGTATCACAGCCTTTCCTTCCCAGCCCAAGGACTGCAACCAACCACAAGTGAAAATGTCATATCTAATCAAGCTAATCCTCCCTTGAGAGATGATTGAATAAGAACATCATTTTTTAAATTAGGCATGGGGGAGAGACTCATACTTTGAAAAACAAGGAGGCAGCAGGCAGAAAAAGAAAGGACAAGACTATCACTTCCTTCCAGATAGAAAGTTCAAATGAATTCCTCATTGCCTGTAAAACACAGTTATAACATGTTGTGGAGTATGGGGTTTGCACTGCAGAGTCATAATTCCTAAGTATATCCTGCAGGTGCCCTACATAGAGGAGATACAAGTGGGATTCATTGTGCTGTTTGCAATAGTGTTTAATGGCTAATAGGACACAAAATGAGATAGGCTAGTGAGATAAAGTTTGCTTTCGGTAAACGGAGTTTGTGACTGGTCTATAACAAACTCTTAGAATTCAAAGTATGACTATCACGAACAGTTGATAATGGAACATGCCATCATGATTTCACCTGCATTAGTATAACGGATAAGGAGTTTTTTAATTAGAAGTAGGGAGACACAGGTTCTAGACCATTCTCAGCCAAAGAAAGTCACTCTAGGACTTTGGGCTGGTAAAACTCTCTGTCCCTCTTTTCAAGACCAGTTTATCTCACAGGATTACACTGTGAAGAAAGATTGGGGGAATGAGTGCTATGAATACTACTTTGAGCTCTTGAAAGAAAACTCCTGAAAGAGTTATACATACATACATACATACATACATACATACATACATACATACATTTTCTGTCTGGGAAGTTCTCATTAACCTTTCAGTCTTCTCTACACACACACACATTTTTCCACTTTCAGAGAAAAATAGATTGCAAGAAAAAGAAAACAGGGTAAGAATATGAGAATATAGGTATGAAAATGCTTGAGATAGCTAATAATTGCTTCAGATACTCGTATTATAATTCAAGTAGAAAAGTTCATTCTTGTATGCTGCTAATGCAGACCCTTTTATAATCAAGTTAGGTTCTCCCCCCCCCCCGTCAACTAGCAACCCTAAAATAATTGAATTATTATCCACTATTGACTTAAATATACAAATTGACATCTGTAACACATAATAATGTATTAATAATGAAATAAATATCTTACACAAAAATGTCAGCCTGTGACTAGAAAAGAGCACAAATGTTTCCAATATTTGCTATTCAGATCAAAGGACACAAATGCATACTTGCTTCAGGATATTTCAAGGATATCTACAAATAGGTAAAAATTCAAAGATATTTACCCAGTGTTATAATTAATCAGCAATACATTGAGAAGTAAAATAAATAAAAAATAAGATACTTGCTATGTGGGTCCACTAATTTCTCACATCTTAGACTAGTCTTTTTTTTTTTCTTGTCTTTTTATGTACACTGAGAGCATATGCACCAAAAACAAATTCCTTGTGCGTCCAATCACATTTGGCCAATAAAGAATTCTATTCTATTCTATTCTATTCTATTCTATTCTATTCTATTCTAT
>WNWU01000043.1:5625181-5698727 GCA_012654045.1 Ptyas mucosa | reverse complement strand
GGAAGGAAGGAAGGAAGGAAGGAAGGAAGGAAGGAAGGAAGGAAGGATCCAAATAAAAAAAAAAAGACTAAGCTGGAAAGAGTAAGACACACTAATGAGTGTTGTTTATTAATTATATAAATAAATTCAGTTATTATCCCCAATCAGTTTACAGAAAACAAACAGACAGGGCTGCCCAATTCTTAGATTATTACCACAGTGGCCATATGCATCTACTGAGACAGGCATTTCCAGAAAACATTGAGTGTTCCGTCAACAAGTTATGATAAAACCATGAAGTAATACAAATAAAAAAATAAAGGTTTTTTTTCCAAAGTTTTCAAAGTTTTGTAAAAACAAAACAATGGAAGAATAATTTTTAATGACAGATTTCATAATGAAATATCAAATGATAATAAAATTAAAATGATATATATATATGTAAATAATCTGGTAAAACCAAAACAATCTTAATTAATCAGTCTATTTAATACAAAGAAGCAATAATTCAAACACCTTGAATATATTAGTGGGATCAAGACAAAGTATGCTGACTTTCATAGAATAACATGAACATCTTTGGGGTAAAGCTGAGCTCTACCTTGGGAATACTGGCTATAACAAATCCAAACTAACATGGATTATCCTTAGTGTTAGCAAAGAATGTTTCATGCAATGGCAGTAATATGGTAAGAAAATATGTGACATTTTTTTTCTAACAGAGATTTTTAAAGAAGCTATTGAAGAGATGATTTATTTCAACTCTGAGAAGCACCACTTTTGCTGTTGCTTAACTTAGATGGCTCATCAAATCTTTTCTTTTATTCTTCTGAATACTTTTTCCTGTTGTTTAAATGGGTAGCAAAACCCTTCCTTCCTGATCCCCAATGGGAGATCTTTGCTATCCCTTCTCTCTCCCACTTATAAATTATTCTAGTATTGCCCTGGAGATATCATTATGAATTCAATTCACTCTACAGTCCTGGGTTGAAAGGATGCCCAGAAGAATTATGCTGCCTCAAAGGTTTGGAAATCCTTGTTTTCTTTCTGCTCTAAGTTTCACAAATTATTAAAAGAGATTGTTAAAAATTAAAAAGCAGAGCTTGTAGCTGAAAACCACCTTCTTTGGAGATGCTGCAAGAATTCTAATCATGTAGCTGATGCGTTCAAAACTATGTTCTATTTTTTTTTTTGGCAAAAGAAATTGTTTCTATGACATGTGTGCATGCGAGTGTGAGTAACATGAATGTTCTAAAATCAAAAAATACTCTTGTAATACAGTGAATGGTATGCCTTTTAAAATAATATCAGCAATGAATATTATTCATTTTGAGGAATTTCAGTCTATATCTGAATTCCCTAGAAATATCTTGAAAAATTCTAAGTAGCAAAATTAGAAATGGAATATGGTTTGCATGCCAAAACCAAGTTGCAATAGATTTTTCTTTGCAATCTCAGAACTGCTTAGCAAAAATCTAAAAATTAAGCCTGCATTATAATATGGAGATAAATATAGTAAATTATTCTTGCCTGTTTTCTATTTGTCATGCTGTTTCATATACCTGATTATTAATGCTTATATATGTTGTAACTGATGTCTTTAATATTTCAGACTTTAAATTACATTTCATTCATTTTTTTAAATAAGACCACATGTTATATAACCTTATCTCAAAAGTCCATGCTAGTTCAGGCTCAAAAGAGCCGAGGTGGCGCAGTGGTTAGAATGCAGTACTGCAGCTACTTCAGCTGACTGCTAGTTCAGCAGATCAACAGATCAAATCTCACCGGCTCAAGGTTGACTCAGCCTTCCATCCTTCCGAGGTGGGTAAAATGAGGACCCAGATTGTTGGGGACAATATGCTAATGCTAATGCAATATGCTAATATGCAATATGCTAATATGCTATATGCTAACTTTGTAAACCGCTTAGAGAGGGCTGTAAAGCACTATGAAGCAGTATAGAAGTCTAAATAATAATATTAATAAAAACTTCACTCATAATTCTAAATCATTGTTGGAAATGTAACATTTGAACCAATGGCATTCAGGCCTTATATACTCAACTAAGAATGTTCTGCAATGAACCCATGTGCATCCCTATAAGTGAGGTTGTGATTATACTCTGATATTGCATATAATTAGTGGAGACATAGGCTGCATTCGGACAATCAACATTTCATCTTAAGAAATCAAGATATGCATGTATTCATTGAGACACCAGTATGCAGTTATTCCATTATTTTCTCTATGTGAATAATGAAACAACTAATAGCTTTAATTTCAGCCGGGAACTATGGTTAATGGCCTCCAAACAAGGTAGAATATGAGCCTCTTTTTAAAACTGACCTCTGGTATTTTACTAAAGTTATAATTAATTGTGGCTTCTGGGCAACCTCTCTTAAATAACAAAAGAAACCTGAAGACTGATGACATACTGTAGGCAGTGATTCTCTTCTCTTTGCCTTGCTTATCAATTGAAGTTATCACTCCAATCCCAGAACCATCACAAAATTCTGCCACCCAACATTTGCTGTACCAAGAGCCCTTACTATAAACCTAGAAAGAGTCTGTGCACTGTTATCACTATAGCTTTAATGCACAATATTCTAAGGACCATAAGTAGTACTTCCCTCATCTGAAATTCCAGCACTGCCTAATATCTACTTACTACATGCCAAGTCTCTTTAACTTGCATAAGCAACACCCTGGTTACTCTTGGCATTGGTTCACCCCACTGTCATTATACTCTTGATCATTTTTTTTCCTTGAAACTGTGAGTCAACCTGTCAACCGACTTCCTGACCATCAGGTGGCAAAAAAAAACCCAGGGATTTTAAATCTCTTAGCTGACATCTAGTAGTCATCTCAATATGTGCAGCTACTAGATAAGTGCTGTTGAACATCTGGAGTTTGAAAAAAAGGGGTTCGGTGCAGAAGTTGGAGACTTTCTATGAGATCTATATTACAGCATCTGATGTTTGGATCAGCATTCTTTTTGATTCCTCCTAACGTGTTTATTTTGGTAAGTTTCCCCTGAAGTTGTTTGGTCCCTTGAAACTTTCCAAGGTTTACTATTATACCTGCTTTCAACTGTTCAAATTTTTTACACTTCTACTGATGCAGTGAGAGCACAGAATCTGTGCACTGGTATTATACAGATGTTATTTACTATGGTATTCAATATTGTAACTTACATTGTATAATTGGTTACTGTTTAATATAAATGTTAGTTCCGTTGCACCAAGATAACAGATTCTTTGTATTTTAATTTCATGGGTTAATAGGTTTTATAGGTTTAGTTATTTCGATTAGTTTTTTAGACTCTGTAATGTTCTATTTTGCTCATGTTGGTATCATTGCTTTATTCTATTTATCTAGCAATATGTTGGTCATTAACCACAATAAAGTCTTTTCCCCCCCTTCTCTCCCTCTCCCTCTCCCTCTCCCTCTCCCTTCCTCCCTCCCTCCCCTCCCTCTCCTCCCTCCGTCTCCATCTCCCCCCCTCTTTCTCTGAATTTCTCTCTTTCTCTTTCCCAGCTTGGAAGCAATATCACACTGCTACTTCAAAATCATCTTGTGATCAGCTATAATTCCAAAATCCTTCTCACATAATAGTCCTAATTCATATCTGTTCCATTTGAAACTTCTTTTACTTTTTTCTAAGCAAAGTAATTTTATATTTATTTTTATAAATGTTCGTTCAGAAATTTCAGTTCATTCCTCTAATACAAAATCATTTTTAATCTTTTTTCTGCTTCCTAGAATTTTATATCACCTTCAGATTGAATAACATACCTCTTCAGCAAACCAAGATTATGCAAAACAAATGATGAGGCAAATACTACCCTTACATACTTATGTTCCAAAGTTTTTCCACAGTTTTTGTATTAATGTGGTATATATTGCCCTCTCTATTGCTCGTCCCACAATATCTAATAGTGTTCCCTCTAGCTCTTCATCTAAATTACCAATGAATAAGTATTAGAATACCAGGCCCACAATTAAATACACTTAATAGACAACACCACTTTAGTAAACAAGTACTGAGAAGCACTGTTTGAGCAAAGTTTTGGAGTCTGTACTGATAAACTTGTAAATTGTAATGCTGGGCTGGGTTGATTCAAGAGCTGCAAAAACTGTTCTAGATAAAAGCTATTCTAGATAAAAGAGTAAAGAAGGACTAGAGGTGACATGATAGTATCCAGTATTCCAGTATTTGAGGGGCTGCCACAAAGAAGAGGGGTCAACTTATTTTTCAAAGCACTAGAAGGTAAGACAAGAAACAATGGATGAAAACTAATCCAGGAGAGAAAAACCTGGAATTAAGGAGAAACTTGCTGACAGTGAGGACAATTGACCAGTGGAACAGCTTCCCTTCAGAAATTGTAGGTGTTTCATCACTGGGGGGGGGGGGGGTTAAGAAAAGACTGGACAGCTACCTGTCTGAAACGGTATACGGTCTCCTGCTTGAGCAGGAAGGGTTGGACTAGAGACATCCAAGGCCCCTTTCAACTGTATTCTGATTGATCTTATTCAACTTCTCTTAGTTAATGGGCTTAACTTCTGGTAGCTGTTGATAAAGCATTTCTTTCCAGCTCAACCATAAACAAATAATATAGCAATGGCTACTAGGGTAATTCCATAGTTAATGCCATACTTTGTTTATATTGCCATAGTTGAAAATTGTGACATTTGCACAGAAGGAATAACGTTAAGAATAATAAGAGGCACAATGGTAAGATCAAATATGATATGAAGGCACAAGTTAACGAAGACATAATACCACTGAGTTAATTGGTGGTCCAAAGCTTAATTCTTAATTCTTAATATTGTTATTGTTGAACTAGTTCTTCAGAATTGCTCAGTGGAATGGAAATTTTAAAAAAGAATTTTTGGAGAAGTTAAACCCCAAATATTTTATTCATTATTCTTTCAGCACTGGTATAGTGTTTCTTTTCTTTTATTTTGAATATACCAGAGAAACTTTTTAAATTTGATTGGTTTGGTTTTCCTAGCACTCTTCACTAAAGTTTTCATGCAAATTACAAATGATGTCAACATCATTTCAATAAATGTTTTTACATATTACTGTAATCTGTTCTTCTATCTTCTGTAAGCATCCTTTTTTATTTTCAGATATTAATTTTTTGTACAACCACATTACATTATTCTGCTTTCCCTTTTATTTTCTCAATGGAATTTCTTACAACTCTGCTTTCAGTTTTTTCTTTACTTGAAATTTGCAGGCATTCTGGGCTCAATCTCTTATTAGATTTCTCCCCATGGAATCTGATTTATAATTGCTCTAGTTTATCAATGTCTGCTTTAGTTTCCCTTAACATAAAATATTCAAATATTATATGTCATTTATTCCCTCCAACCCAATACTCACTATCTCCATATTGTCTTCTATCTTCCCCATAGATTGGGTCAAGTAAAACATCTTGTGAAAGATAAATTTGTTAGTAAAACAGGACTGAAACTTCCTGAAATGACCAGATTTGGCAGGCATGGACTTACAAAAAATGTCAGGGTAATTATATCCCCCATGACAACTAATTTATGCCTCTTTAAAATATCTGTAGTTTGTTTGGATAACACCATCTACATCTTCTCTTTGAGTGGTCAGTGATACAAATTATTGTGGTGGTTGGTCACAATAATTTTAACCCAGATGCTCTCAATAGGACCATCAAGTTCATTCCTTTTAGATGTCTGCACTTTGAGGAAATTTTAACATACAGTATAATCCCTCCTTTCTATTATGTTTTCTACTTTTCTATCAAAATACTTCAAATGCTGTTTCATTGCAATCATCCTTCTAGGTCTCAATCAGTGACATCTGCTCACCATGATTATGCCAAAAGGATGACCTGGAAATGTCATCTTACAAATACTTTCTTTACATACTTATGTCCCATGTCTGATGGAAGTACATGAATGGGACCATGTGTGTGATGACATCATTGTTCTATGTTGTCATTTACCTTCTCTTCACCCCATTTGCAGACAAACAATCTGGGTCAGGCACTGGGACCAGAGGTTTCGTCTTCTGAGCTTTCGGACTCCTATCAACAGAAGTGCTGATTTACCACCAGCCTATCAAGTACTTAGAAGGTGAGCTGGGCAGCACAAGCAAATGACAGCTAATGACTTAAAAGCCAGCCATCAACACACCCCAATCAAAATCTAAAAAGCCGCTTACAACAGGGACTATAAATAACATACACATAAGAGCACAGACTCTGCTACAGAGAAGTTCCCTGAGGATAGGCTCCAGCACGAGTCTGAAAGCTCGGAAAACAAAACCTCTGGTCCCGGTAACCAACTCAGATTGGATCCTGCAACATTATCCTGGGACATGTATATTTGCCTTCATTCATAAGTTTTCTATTATTGTATATTAACTCTTTTTGCTTTCTTGTGAGAGGAGCTTTAATTCATCTTACTAATAATTATTGTCCAACTTCTCTCTGGGCCCAATTTGAAAAATATTGCAAATATTGTTATCCTTGTTCAGGGATAAGTTTCAATACCTTAGCTTAATTATTTGAAAGATATATGAAAAAAATATCAGCTTAAATACAGTTTTACCCATGAAAAGCTCATATTACAAGTTAGTTTATTAGGTGCCATTGACCAAGCTCAAGCTCAATTCAACACTTGGTACCTGCAAGGACATGAATCACTATGTAGTAACAACTTGTAGCTCTTCCTCTATGTAGTAACAACTTGTAGCTCTTCCTCTATACAGTAACAACTTGTAGCTCTGCCTCTATGTAGTAACAACGTGTAGCTCTGCCAAGGACATCAGAATGTCTTGGATACCATCCATCTACAATATCCATTGTGTTACCCTTCTATTTCCTTCAGTCTTGCCAAACAGAGATTATTTTTTCAATCATTCATTCACATCACATTCCCAAAGTAGATGAGTTTCTGTTTAGTGAACATTGTCTGGCGTTTGGCAGATAAATATGCAGGTAATAATACTGACTTTTTTTTCTCCATTGAGAACAGAGTGCTCTCTTTTGCAATCATCTAGCAATAGCAACTAGCCATAGAGTTATCATAATGAATTTACAGAGAAAATGACAGCTCAATTCTAGTCCCTTTACCATTTTGTTTTTCTTTAACTGTGTGGCAGGGGGAAAAAATGACCCAAAAAATGACCCAACCATAAAACATCAGTCAGAAGATATATATATATATATATATATATATATATATATATATATATATATATATATATATATACAAACACTTTCTCTTCCAGTTCCATAGGTAAGAGACAAATCACTAGAGGAAAATGCAAGAGATGGACGAAATTCATAATTAAAAGACAATTTTATTTCACAGAATACAAAATGACAGTGTACTGCTGACACTAACAAGATCTGAAGAGCATGAAGTGGTTATTAATAAGACAGCAGTAGAGCAGAAGCTGCTATCTTTAAGCAGACTGTATCTTTCAGAAAACTAAAGAAAACGTCCCTAGAAAGTCAGTGTCCAGTTACAGGACTGTAACATAAAAGTCCATTTAATAATGATATTTTGTGCTTTATTGCATTTGAAAGATTTTTGGAGAGAATTATCACACAGTTCAAACTCAGTTCCTTATAATTTATGGCTATTTCTATAGTATCACAGCTCTAGCTAAAACTACAAGGTTCAATGAACTGCTATATAGCATTGAACTGGGGGGGAAACAGATTTTTTTCCTCATGTGCAACAGATATGACAAGGAGAATATCCCTATCAACCTCACGGGTGACCTTCAATCATACACAACTGTGCCACTATATAAAACACTTCAATGCAACCAAGCTCAATCTATATAGAACAATTCTGAACTTTTAAAAGGAAGCAATGCACTCTTGAAAAAAAAATACTAAACTTCTTGTTCTTGGTAAACTAGGATGTAAGAAATTATGTTTATTAAGATACGTTCAGATAAAGTTTCTGCCTACCGATGAGTGGCTCTGTTCCAGGAAATAGAACAAATATATTTGGTCATAAACCTTTGTGAATTACATTCGACTTCAAATGAAAGTACTAGTTTATAGTCAGTAAACACACACAGAAAGAGGTACAAATACACACATATAAATAGCTGTTTTGAGGAAGGATTGGGTGAGAAGAGAAGGCAGGAAGCTGCCATAAGACCATTTGCTTCACAAAATGCAGCAGGGACAGCATGCAAAACACAGCTCCTGGATGTTTCTCAAACCCTTTATCAACAGTAGATGTAGGAAGGGATTGTATTTTTTTGTGCTTCGTGAACTAATGTTACTTGTGGGTGCACGCACCTTTATCCCCTTATGTTAGGTTTATGTGTGAATAGCACAGGGAAGACTCCTATTCTTTGTTCTGTGCCATGTGACCAGAAGGATAGAAAAGATACTTAGAATTCTTAATATTTTGAATATCTCCCTGACTGACTCTCCTAGAGGAAAAAAAATGGGATAATTTCTTTTTGTTCATAGTCCCTGGTCCATCTTTCTTTTCTTAACTTTGTTGGAAGAAACATCCATCTGGGTTTAGTTCCAAGTGGGGAAAAAGACACTGGAAACATGGAGACCGCTTGGAAAGATGGTTTAATGGTGGACAGGAATCACATGGCTTGAGTTTCTGAACAGGAGCACATGGCTTGAGCTCCTGAGCAGAATCACATGGCTTGAGTTCCTGAGTAGAAAACAAAAAAACTTCAGAAGCTGGGAGTGCCTTGGTTTTATGCCCTCTGTTGGGCCCCACCTCTGAGTTTCTTGTTCTTGTATAAGAAATGTATCCTGATTGGTTGTCAAACTCAGGTGGTCTAGGGGTCTTAACTAACTTTGTAGGATGTCTCTCAAGCTTGCTTGAGTCTTGCCATGTGGTGAGTTTCTGTTGCTAGATGGGTCCTATTATGTTGCAGATGATGGCCCATTGAGTAAGCTTGGCTGAGGCCTTAATGGCCCATTAACAAAGGTGGGGGGGGGAGGCAGGAAGCTGCTTTGTCTTTAAAACATGTTTCTCCATTTCTCATCCAGGAAAATATAATATTCTGCCTTTTTTAATATTTCCTAAAATATTTCATTCTTCTAGAGAGGGGTGAGTGCTAACTTCCTACAACTTCTCCCCTCATACCAAATTTTGTCCCAGTGTTCGAGAATTACTATGCTAATGTACTGATTCAGTTCCAATCCCCTTTATATATTTTATTTCCAACATTTTCTTGGGTTAAATATCTGCAGAGATTATCAGTCATCCAAGTCATAGTTGTCTCAAAGGTACTTTTTTGTTCAAGAGGCAACTGGACTGTTTTTTTCCTTGAGGAAAAAGAAGAAAACATTTTGTTTTCCATCCAAGAAGCTTCATCAGTTCTGGTGGTGGGGAGATGGAAGGATAGGTTTTAATGGGTGTGTGTGTGTGTGTATGGGTGTGTGTGTGTGTGTGTGTGTGTGTGTGTGTGTGTGTGTATGGATGGGTGGGTGGGTGAAATGGAAGGATTGTATTTATTTGCAGTCATCTGATCATTAGCACTCTCTGAGAGTTGTTGAGGCCACTTGGGCGTTTAATCTGTGCTCTCAGGGTCACCTGAATCAGGGTGCAATTGGTTGTGGAATCTTCTTGGAACTGCAGCATGGGTTGCATTGAAAATTGAAGAAAGATGGTATCTTATTCCTCACCCTCTATTGAGGGAAGGGTGCTCAATTCTAACATAGATGGATTATTTTACTCCTCTTTCAAACTAATAGCCCTTTCTATCCAAAATTCCCTTGGGTTGGAAATTAAAAACCAAATCTGCTTCCTGACTCCATTTTCAGCATCGTGTACACTCATTCGGGCTATTGAGTTCCAGTGTAAAATCAAGAGGAGCACAAAAGGGTCAAAAGAAGAATCAGTAAACATAGTCCCACTCCTGAACCAGGTTAATAAATTATACTCATTCAAATATCTTTTGTAGTTAAGACTGAAACCAGTATTGGCAGCTCAGTGAGGCAGGTTAGATCAGCGGTGAAATCCCCGCCCCTCCCGGTTCTATCTGGCTCGCTGAACCGGTAGCACCGGCAGCGGGAGGCGCTGCCTATCCACCGGGATGTCATTACATCCCCCTTTTTTTTACATCTGCGCCTGTGCAGAAGACATGCGCACATAGCGCAAGCGCTCCCGCGTGCTCCCGTTTCCAAACCGGTAGCGAAGGTAAGTGGATTTCACCACTGGGTTAGATGGTTACTGAGAGAACAGCCAGTAATGTATCAGCAACACCTCATGATCAACTGATCTGCTTAGTGCAACTGTCATTCTTGGTTCTTGTTGGAACCAAGCTGGAGGACATATTTTTAATAAAATAAATCCTAACTCATCAACAATATAGTAGTATGTAGACAATGGAAGCAGTCCTTAGATGAATTTAGAGCTGGAATTAAAATGGCTCCAAAAATCATTCATATTCTAATCGATTGTGGTATTGAATGTGTACAATGCTGAATAAGAAGCTACATTGATTCTAAGGCAGTTCTATTAAAAAGCAGATTTTTGAACATCAAATGTGGGATCTCTTTTTCCATTTGAATTCCTAGAAAATTTTACGAGTAGGCTATATTAGCTCCACTTCTGCTAAAGATTTTCCTCCCACAATTTATTCAGGTCCTCCTATCAGAATTGGCAGCTTGTATTCCAATTATGCCTATGTATTTATTTCTTATGAGAGACATAACTAATTAGATAGTTAGTAACAAAACTACCACAAGCTTTTTTTAATCTTCCCAGACTAATGAGTTCTATACATTTCACCAATTATCTACATGATGTATTATAGTATCTTGATATCAGTACATGTCATCGAGTACATTATTGAAGTTAAACCAAGTAAATGGGAGTTTGAGGTAGCCCTCATCCTTCTATTTCATTAGGTAATTTTTCCTCAGTCAGTGTGTGGTCATTGGATAAATTCAGACTTTGGACTGAAGCCCAGAATTTTCAGTTCCAATCCTTTAAAGAAAAGGCTGCTAAAATAGTTTATAATGCTATTTATTTGGCAAGACTTTTAAGTAATTAGTTTGAGCAATCTCATTATTCAGCACAACTCTTCCCCCTCTTAGTTATTATCCTAACTAGCAATTTCTCTGTTTATTTTCTCATTCATAATAATTGGGCCAGCACATAATATGACTATTCAAACTGACCTGATACTTACCGCAATCTGTTAATGTCTCTTCTCAGAGAGTCCCTGGTAGAAAATGAGAAATGTGGATGTGAAAATAAGTCTATTAAGAAGTACTAAAATAATCCTCACTTATTAATGGCTTCCTTTTAACATCCCAATTAGCTTTCATATGGGCAATTGTTTTTTATAGGTCTGGTAGGGTTGTAAGGTAGACTGGGAAATCAAAACATACCCTGAAAAAAAGCAAATGATGAAGACCACATTCATATGGTTATGAAGTCACCAGAGAGTCCTCACCTTTTGATTCATTCAAAAAGATGGGCTTCTGGAATAAAAACCCAAAGCTAAGATGCTCCCTAATAAATCCCCATTATGTTGGAAGTGTAAAAACAATTACGGAACATATTATCACCTCTGGTAAACGTGTTCAGCGGCAAAAAAAAAGTTTGGGCCAAAATCAAAAAGTGGCTAGAGAAAATAATACAACAACCGATAAATGGAAAACCTGAGATGTTCCTACTAGGGATATTTACAGAAAAATTTATGAAGGAAGTAAAATATTTAATATTACATATTTTAACTGCCGTTCGTATAGTCTATGCCCAGAATTGGAAGAAAGAAAATGTACCATTCGAAGACGAATTAATAAAAAAGAATCTTGGAATGTGCTGAGATGGACAAACTGACAAAAGAACTTAAAGAAAAAGAGGATAGAGAATACTATAGGACTTGGCACAAATGGTATAAGTGGTTGGAGGGAAGGAAAAATGAAGAAGAAAATTAGGGTGGGAAAATAGAAATGTTAAAAAAGACAGAAAGGATATGTTAAAGTATAAAAAATAGGAAATAAATATGAATGAGAGAAATATATTGTATATATAGTAATTAAAATGTCTGGGACAAACAGTAAATCGAAATACTACAAAGAGAAAGAAGGGGAAATTGTGAATAACAAAGAAGATCACCATGCAATAGCTGTAAAGAGAGTGCATTTATAAATGTTGTATGTCTTGTATTGTTATATTGTGTTATAAACATAAAAAAGAACTTTAAAAAAACCCCAAAGCCGATTCCGTGAAGCCATCATAATCAGTTGCAATTACTTATGGAGTTAATATAACCATTAACATTTTAACTCTGTAAAATCATATAACTAGATTAGCTGCAAATCTGGGGGGGGGGGGGGGACCTTTAAAACCAATTATCAGGAAGTAAATTCAGTTAACTTACTTCTAACTTACATATAAAAGATTGTACCTCAAACATTGTTTTTTTAAAAGCAACTATATTTGTTTTGTGACTGGAAAAGGATGTTTTCATTGTTAACAAAATTTTGATCTATTGTGGAATAAACATTCTGTTTGGCATAGATATAATTATAGCCAAATACATTCATGTTGCAGTTTCTTTCCTTCTGTTCCTCAACTTACAACTATATTTAGTGATCAACAGCACTGAAAAAAGTGACTTATGACCATTTTCCACACTTATGTCCGTTGCAGCATCCCTGTGGTCATGTGATCAAAATTTGGATGCTTGGCAACTGCCATGTATTTATATCAGTTGCAGTGTCCCAGAGTCATATGATCACTTTTTGCAACCTTCTTACTTAACAACTGTTACTAACTTAATAATTGCAGTGATTCACTCAACAACTGCAGCAAGAAAGGTTGTAAAATGGCACAAAACTCACTTAACAACTATATCGCTTAGCAATGGAAGTTTGGGGTTTGGTTGTAGTCATAAGTTGATGACTACCTGTAGTATATTCACCATATTTTAGAACAGTTTCCATAATAGTTCACCATATTCTAAATTTATATAAATCTTTCATTTAAAAAGAGATTTGCCGTATACATTTTGTCATTTGATTTTTTTTTTAATTATCAATCACTGTTAAATATACTTTGTACTGAAATTTGATATTGTTTATTATTATTGTTTATTGGTTCAAGTTATATGCCGCCCTTCTCTGGAGACTCAGGACGGCTTACAATACATTAAGCAATAGCCTTCATACTTTTTGTATATACCTGCTTAGTAGGGCTTTCGCCCCCCGCCCCCCCCAAGCGGTGTTCTTTTTTATACAAAGTCAGCTTATTGCCCCCACAATCCGGGTCCTCATTTTACCTACCTCGGAAGGATGGAAGGCTGAGTCAACCTGGTGAGATTTGAACTCGCAGTAATTGCAGCTAAGTGCTAATTAATAGCACTTCAGTCCACTGCGCCACCAAGACTCTATACAATATGTAGAATCTTTCCAGTTTGAAAAAATGTAAACTATAGTTTTACAAAGGGTGTTTTATTTTACATATCATGTTATAAAATTATCTTGCAAAAAGGTAACAAAACTATTGTGTCAAAATGTGCCTTTTGATTTCCCAAAGTTTTCTTTCCCCGTTGAAGGGGCTTTGGCTTCCTACTTCATTCTTTGGAAGTTTTATAGCTTCTTTGGAATATTTCTGGGTGGCATTTTGGAAATTTATTGTTGGGAAGCAGGACTAAACTAGACTAGACTAGAATTCTTTATTGGCCAAGTGTGATTGGATACACATACAATGTATTCTACAGCTTAAGATAATCATAATCATAAAATACAATCATCATAAATCATAGATACAACACTCAGTGATAGTCATAGGATACTAAATCAATCAACCTAAATCATAATAGATACTAAATAGAAGCAATCAACATAAATCATTAGATACAACAAGTTGCAGTCATAAGAATCTAAGTAAATAGGTAATAGATGAGAAGGATAATAAGTAACACAACCCTCTACGTGGTTTGACATCTAAGGGCATAGACAGTATGGTTGGAATTAGTTGTTTAATAGAGTGATAGCAGTGGGGGTGGCGTCTATGTCTCTGGTTGTTTTGGCATGCGATGCCCTTTAGCGTTATCTTCAGGGAAGAAGTTGAAACAGTTTATGTCCAGGATATGAAGATGAGCTATTGTTGATATTTTCCATTGTACAACAATTAACTTATTTATTGAGATGTGCTGTGCTTGGATTAAAAGCCTGAAAGGTGCTTTGGAGAAAATGCAAATGTCAGCACTCCTTAGAGAAGCTGCATCTTTTCCTGAGTCTCATACCAGCATACCAGCTGCACAGTCCCAAGAAAATAATGGAACAGAATAGAATAACAGAGTTGGAAGGGATCTTGGAGGTCTTCTAGTCCAACCCCCTGCTTAGGCAGGAAACCAAGTTATCCAATCTCTTCTTAAAAACTTCTAGTAATGGAACATTCACAACTTCTGGAGGCAAGTTGTTCCGCGGATTAATTGTTCTAACTGTCAGGAAATGTCTCCTTAGTTCTAAGTTGCTTCTCTCCTTGATTAGTTTCTACCCATTGCTTCTTGTCCTACCCTCAGGTGTTTTGAAGAATAGCTTGACTCCCTCTTCTTTCTGGCAGCCCCTGATATATTGGAACACTGCTATCATGTCTCCGCTAGTCTTTTTTTTCATCAAATTGGACATACCCAATTCCAGCAACCATTCTTTGTATGTTTTAGCCTCCCGTCCCCTAAATAACAAATAATAATTGACTTAAATGCACCTATTGTATATCTATTCTGAAGAACCTTTCTGACTTTGGATCTGAAGTGCAGAATACCCCTGCTTACTCAATAGATAATGTGCATCTAAACAGAAAGCAGTGTCTCGCTTCTGCATTGCTCTCTCTCATACAAAATCACAAAAAAGGAGAAAAAAACCCAACCCCACACATACTGTATTTTTCGGAGTATAAGACGCACCTTTTTCCCTCCTAAAAGGGGGTGAAAATTTAGGTGTGTCTTATACACCGAATGTAGCCCCGCTCACCCATTGACCCCTACCCTTTGGCCTTTGCCTCACAGCAGTTACCTCCTTGCAAGCAAACAGCAAGAAAAAACAGCTCCTTTCAGCTTCAGCACAGCCTAATTAGCACAAGTTGATTGGATCGGCCTCCTGACTCTCAGCTGATTTGCTCCCAGCTGTTTTGCGTAGGGCTCTGCTTCTTGCTGCAAAGAGGTAAATTGCTGGAGCAGATTTTTTTTTCCTTGTGCTAATCAAGCTATGCTGAAAACGAAAATGAAAGTAAAGCAGGCTGTTTGCTGTTTGCTGCAACGAGACAGAGGGAGATTTCTTTTTCTTCTTTTCCTCATCAAAAAAAGTAGGTGCATCTTATACTCCGGTGCGTCTTATATCCCAAAAAATATGGTATTAAAGTGTTCACAAAGCTTTAAAAGCATACCCGCAGTTTATGAACATTTGATCAAATTACCCCATTGAAAATTCCTCAATCAATGTAGGAAATCAAATTAGTTATGACACGGCACTTTGTAGATTGAGTGAGGGAAAGGTTGTAGTTCTGTTATTCAAAGCACTTATCAATTTTGAAATTTTGCTTCCATATGTGTAGAGCATATCTACAGGCTGGTTAAATGATATGATGGTTGTCTCTCATTGACATGTCTTATTTTGGTCTGTCAAAGCTCTTTCTGTTCTTTTGCTTCAAGACCAAGCTTTGCTAATGCCTTAGCCTGGCACTCCATCAAAAGCAATACAATAATGAGAGCCTTGTTCCTTGGGGAACAAAATGCTGCCAAGCATTTGTGCCAGCCCACCTAGAACTCAACAAAACCTAGTGATCTCATATGTCAAATTACATCTTTTCTTAAGGGTAAAGCAGGAGACATTGCCTGGAAACTCAGACAAGAATTTGAAACAGTTCATTTTTACACATATTTTTTTTAAAAAAAGAATAATGTATTGTTAAATTGGAATTTTTATACCGTCTGCATCAGTTCACCATAACTGAGACTCCTTGCTGGACAATTTTCAATGCTCTGCTTCTCCATCACTATACCTGCTTTAAAAAGGAAGCAGGAAAATATTTCAAAAAATGCACTGTGCTAAAATCAATAAAATATATCATAAATTATGGTATATAAAGTATTCCATCGCTTCTAGTTTCATATCATTCTGCAAGCCCCCAAAAAATCCTGAAGTAGCTACAACAAACAAATCTTTCTCAAACCTTAAAATGTCTGGTATTCACTTGCCTTCAGATCTCAAAACCAGACATTTGAATCAAATTTTGCCCTCTTCACATCTCAGATTGGAATCAAATCGGATCTGAGTTTCGTAGGATTAATATTAAGCTCACATCAAAACCTTCCTTTCAACTCCCCACTCTAGGGGGATTTTTTTTCTGCTTTTGTCTCTTATTTTCAAAGTACTCTCAAATTTCTTTACAATATCTTTTGATGGTATTTTGAAGCCTTTTTTTTTTGTCTGATAAAATGTTGGATGGTGCTGATCTTGTTTTTACATTACCCAATTTTACACTGACCTGGTCTGTTTACGCTTCCTAATCTGAGAAATCCCCGTGAGAAAATGTCTCTCAATGTGCTATTCTTTTGGAGGTAATTGAGGGATGGGAAGGCAGCAGGACTGCAGATTAGAGTTATTGTAAAATGACAGGCAAGACAATTACAAACAACTCTCAGCCCTCTGGTTACAAAGATAAATAAAAAGCATTCCAACTGCATGTTTCTTCTTGAATAAACATACAAAAGACTATCACTCACAATTAAGCTTAAGTTCATATCCTTATTTAAGTATCGATTTCATGTAACTAAGAACTATATGAAGACTGCACCTCCTCTAGTACCCATCCTACGGTTTAATATCCATGCCCTCTAGAAATCTCTGCATAGAGGAATTGCTTCATTTGTTCTGTCTCCCCTCATGAAATGAAACCCAAATCACAGGTGCAGGGTCTCATATGTTGGAAATCCCCAGATCTTTAAAGAGCTTCTGAATTTCATCAAATATTTGAGGGATGTACCTCTTCAAAAACATTGCTTCAGAACAACATCTCCCTTCTAAACAACAGAGCTGGCTAACAACAGCTTCTAAATATTCACAGAATAGCAATAGAACTTAAGACTTATATACCACTTCACAGTGCTTCACGGCCCTCTCTAAGTGGTTTACAGAGTCAGCAGATTGCCTCCAACAATCTGGGTCCTCATTGTACCGACTTTGGAAGGATGGAAGGCTGAGTCAACCTTGAACCTGTCAGGATCAAACTTTTGGCAGTGAGCTGAATTAGCCTGCAATACTGCATTCTAACCACTGCGCCTCCACGGCTTAGAATAGATTGAAGGAATTGAACCTCTGCCAGTGTAAGCAGAGTTAGCCTGCAATACAGCATTCTAACCAGTATGCCACCACAGTTCTTGGCAGCTACTGTTAGCAGGCAAATGGGTCGAGCAAGGCAGCTCACAGAAGATCTTTGTGATGTAGGAAGAGAGCCTTCTCTGTCATTGACTCTGCTCTATGGAATATTCTCCACACTCTTTCCTGGCCTTCCAAAAAGGGTTTAAAACATAGTTCTGCACACATTTGTGGGGTTGGTTCGTGCCTTGGCAGCCCTCCCTTTGCCTTTCTCAACTAATTTTTAACAGGGTTTAATTATTCTTGCCACTTAAATTTTTTTTTAAAAAAAAATTAATTCTAAAATCTAAGTGTAATATTTTTATCTACTGATTTTATAGTTTGATGTTTTATTGCATACCACCCCGAGTCCCTCTTTGAGGGAGGTGGGCAGTTCAGAAATGTGAAAAATAAAAATAATAAATAAAGCCCATCAGTACCACCTCAAATATAGAGTCTCCCTATGGAGATACTGTTGAAATGATACCAGTACAGAAGTACGGCTTTATTCACTGAGAATATTTGGAAATCAAATGAAAGTCAATTTGGTATAGTGATTAAGGCATCGGACAAGAAATCAAGAGACCATGAGATCTAATCCCACTTTCTCAGCCCTGGGAAATGGCAAATTTTTCTGAAATTTGACTGGCAGTCAAGAGTGACATGAACGTATACACACACACACACACACACACACACACACACACACACACAGGAAATTAGAGGAATCATTGTGTTATGAAATTACTGAAGCTTACAGTAAGGCTCCACCACTATAAGAAAGTTAATATTTTACTAAACGTTTGTGAGAGGCTAGATTATCATAAGCATAAAACACATTATACTCTACCAATGAACCAAATCACAGTGATCTCTAAAAAGAATCATCATCATAATAACATAGAGATTGAAATTTCCCTGTGTTTTTTTTTTTTTTTTGTCTTTGGATAAAGCATTACCTGTAAAATACTTTCATATAGAGTACATTCATCTTCATCTGTTCTATCAGGCTCAATTAGTATATTCCTTCCAAGATGAATGCTGCACAGACTTCAGATAAGTCTACCTTATTACTGCAAAGGGCACATACGCTTATTCCACAAAGCTAATTAAGGATTATTTCAAGGGTGGAAAAATATCTGTACAGTTTTTTAAAAATGGAAAAGTTAGGAGTGAGAAAGCTGTGTTTAGCTCTGCCATTCCAATGTGGACAGCTTTTTTTTTCATTTGTAATATGAATTATTACAAATGAAAGTGTATAATACCAATGTTTGTTGCACTTAAAATACATGAAGAAAGCTACTACTTTAAGAATAAAGTTGAATTTCATTGTACATGTATACTGTGTATACATGTACAATGACAATAAAGTTATTATTAATAAACATTTGGCTGATTTTCAAAAGCCAATATTTTGTACATTTCTATTAGCACAATTGTTATAATACCCAACATATACAGTAGAGGACAATTCCCAAAAAACTCAGCACTCATCTTTAGACTCAAATAAGTTTTGATCCTTAAATCAAGAGATTTAAATAAACTACTAGGTTACAAGAAAATAGGTGTTTTGTAACTATGAATACCCTGAATCTTTAATATTTTGTCTGATGAACATTTACAACCAAGTTTCAAGAAGCAATAATTATTTCCTAGAAAGAGGAGGTAAATTACAAGCAAATGGTTTTTTTATTCTTATATCTCTAAGCGTTGTTCTTTACAGTCTTGAGGTTCTTTCTGTCTTCAAAATATGGAAAAGAACCTCACGTAACTGAAATTATTTGAACAGTTGGAATTATTCATAACTATTATGCACGTTGTTATACATATGCATGCAATTATAAATTGGGAAAGTTTCATTGCTCTAAAATGGAGTGTTGAGAAACAATATCTCGTTTCATTATGAGATGGGCAGCAAATAAATTCAATAAATAAATAAATCTTCATTCTTCCCCTGTGCTCCATATTTCAACTTGGGGTGATGCCAGCGTAAGGTTCTTGGCAAAAATGAGGAGATGGTTGATAGTGACTTCAATGTTTTCTTGTGTTCTGTTCTGGTTTTTGTATTAATGTAGCTTACAGCCCTGGGTTCAGTGGTGGGATTCAAACATTTTTACAACTGTGGGTGTGGCTTGGTGGGCATGGCATGGCTTGGTGGATGTGGCATGGCTTGGTAGGCGTGGCAGGGGAAGGATACTGTAAAATCTCCATTCCCACCCCACTCTAGGGGAAGGTTACTGCAAAATCCCCATTTCCTCCCAATCAGCTGGGACTCAGGAGGCAGAGAATAGATGTGGGCAGGGCTGGTCAGAATTTTTACTACCAGTTCTCCGAACTACTCAAAATTTCCACTACCGGTTCTCCAGAACTGGTCAGAACCTGCTGAAACCCACCTCCTATGCAGGTACTTCCCAGATTTGATCCTGCTTCTTTTCTTTTCTTTTCTTTTCTTTTCTTTTCTTTTTTCTTTTTCTTTTCTTCCTTCCTTCCTTCCTTCCTTTCTTTTTTTAGAGACCATCAGCCCTCCAACCACTGCCATGTGCTAGTGTCTGGGATCAAATGACAGCTCACAAGCTTTAATACTGAAAAGTGAAAACACCAGTACCCATAGGAATGAATATGAGGCACATTAAATGTTGCCAGAGGCATAATAAAAATGTAAGGAAGGAAGTAAATAGTTTATTGAATAAGTCTCCAGTCCGTTTCAAATCATAATTAAAATTAATAGAAAGGCTCTCTTGAGTATTACTTGTTATTTGTTTATATAATTCAAAGATGGGAAAGATTCTTTCAAGCAACAGGCTGTAAAACACAGATAAATATGTCTTGTTGGATTTCTGAAAATGCCTCTTCTATAAGACTTCTGTAATTAGGCTAATGGCTTCCTGGAATTAGACCAAGAGTTACATATATTGGCCAGATTTCCTCTAAGTAGTAATAATTCTACGTAATAACAATAACCATTTAATGCTATGCAGTTTTGCTTTTGAAGGGAAAAATAGTGCTATGGCTTGCCTTCAGAAGTTGTGGCTGCTCCATCACTGGAGGTTTTTAAGAAGAGATTGGACAGACATTTGTCTGAAATGGTGTAGGGTTTCCTGTTTGAGCAGGGGGTTGGACTAGAAGACCTCTAAGGTCCCTTCCAACTCTGTTATTCTGTTATGATTTGCAGCTCAGAATTTGTGCAAGTACCACCTGCTAGAAATATCTTAAAGAAATTGAATATTTTCCTCAGCTTCCATCATGCCCTCCATTGCTGCTGCATAATCTTAACAAAAATATATTCGTTTTTGGTGTTTCAGGCAGATACTATATACATAATTCCAAATCACATTTCTTCCTTTGAATTTCAACCAGTGTGCAACTCTAAGAACAACAACAATAATTCAATTATATTGCTGCCAACATTATTCTAACTCATGGCACTTTCAAATAATGAAACACAGAAACTCTTTAAAATGCAATTAAACCTTAGTTAAAGCTACATAAAGCAATAATAACATCCGTAATTAGTGCCATGCAAAATCTGAATTAAGAATTACATTTGATAACTTTGTAAGAGTGACAGAATAGACGTTATATATATATAAACAAATGCCATTATGAATATCTCAGAGATTACTTGGAGAAATAACTATGACAGAATGAATGCTAACTAGAGACCAATTTAGCTAGCATCCTCTTCTGTGATGGAGCCACAGGAGCAGGTACTTGGGAGAACTATTTTTCCAGTGTTTTCTGGTCTGCATATGTGATGCAGCAATATTATATGGAAACAACATTTCTCCAGGAAGTGCTGGACAAGGTGAAGTCATCTCTGCCAAGAACCCAATGGTATTTTAAATGTGCCTGTTTCTAAAGGGTTTTTTTTGTAAGAAAAGTTTTTATTGGTTAAAAATATACAATATTATAGTTTACAATATGTTGAATTTTCAATATCTTTATAAAAAAGATATTTAAATTATTATTTTCTCTTTTTTAAATTCTCACACAATAGACGTTATTATGTTAAGTCAAAACAAACAACTGGATTATATAAAAGTTATGTAAACAAAAAAAGCCAATAGCCAAAATATTATACAAAGTACAGTGAAAAGAAAGAGTAAAAAGAGATATCAAAAAAAAAAATATTAGATAATAGATTCCCCTCCTTTCTTCATTTCCTAGTTCTAGCTCTTAGAACCATGGCCTGGCCTCCCCCCTCCTCCCGGGCCGCCACAGCCCCGCCCGCCCCCGCTCCTTGTTCATCTAATACTTCCCCCTCTTCAGCTCCTGTATCTTCTCCCTCTAGGAAGGACTTATGCTGCTCAAAAAAGGCCTTAGCCTCCGCTACATTATTAATTTTCTTCCTACTGTCCTTCCAGAAAATCATCAAACCCTCCGGAATCAACCACCTAAAGCCTACTCCCTTAAGGTACAACTTGTTTGATAAAAAATAATATTTTCTCCTTAATTCTCGTACCTGTCTGGGAATCTTCTTTAGGATGGTGACCTCCTTGCCCCTGTACACCAGCGCCCCCAGTCTTTGTTTTCTCAATATCTCATCTCTCAGTTCCCTTCTTACAAATTTAATATGGACCTCTCTTGGGACACTATGTAAAATTGCAAATTGTGAGTTTACTCTATACACCAGATCCACATCCCTTCCAGTAGACTCCAAATCTCTTTCAAGAAATTCACCCAACATTTTGACCATCACTTCTCTCAAGTTTTCCTGGTCGAGTTGTTCCACGTTTTGAAACCTGAGAAAATAAGACATCTTATCCAATTGTAAAGTTAGCATTGCATTTCCTCTCCCTTCTTCCACCCGCTGGAGTGCCCGTACCTCCCCCTCCAGACCCCCCATCTTCTTCTTGTTTTACTCTGCCAGCTGTTGAACATCATTTAAATCTTTTTTCGTAAGTGTCATTTCAGATTTAATTTCAGATAATCCTTTTTGTAAATCATCCAATTTATCCAATTTCTGATCCAATTTTGCCAGTCTTTCCAAAAATTTTTCCATGTCAGCTGCTGTTGTTTTGTGGCCATTGGCCATCTTGCAATGATAGAAGATGAGAAATCCCAAAAAACAAGCCTCCAGGAAAGAAAGAGGGATTGACAGTCGGTGTAATTTTTCCAGTATCCACTAGTGGGCGCTCACAGGAGCAACGAGTCCGGAGTGCAGAGTAGGTCAAACAGGAAGCTCGAGGTGGGTAATGTCTTCAGTCGTAAATAAAGAAGCAGGAAGTCGGACCGCCGCCATAGCTCTCCACCGGGAAGAGAGGCCACCAGACCTCTTTAACAAATTCTGATTCAGCCATCCTCAAGAAAAAGTCAGCAAAGGAAGGGGTTTTTTTCCATTTCTTTCCCCCTACTTCTCAGCCAGGGCACCTTTCCAGCTACAAGGGGGGGGGACTCCAACCCACCCCTCTCACCTCCAGGATGCCTTGTCAGCTCTCTGCTCCTTGCAGTTAAAACTACGTCATGCCACCTCAACTCTCCGGTCGATCAGCTCCCAGTCCACTGTGTCTTGCAGGTAAGCGCCGGTCCCCTTAGGCACTGTGGCGCCTCAGCGGCCCCAGAAAAGGCCGCCGATCGCCTCCCTCCCCCACTGGAGCCTCGGGCGCGCCAGCATCGGCCTCCCGGCCTCTGGATGTGAGGCAGGGGACCCCTGGCGAGCCGCCCTCAAATGGCAAACGCCCCAATATTAGGGCGTTTGGCCCATAGGGCCTCCAGATGGGGGGGATCAGACACTGGGGCCAGAGCTAGCCCGATCAGTGTCCGTCGCCTCCGGGACCGGAACCGGAAGTCCCCTGTTTCTAAAGGTTAATGTATGTTTAAAGAACCCCCTATCCCAGTGATGGCTAACCTTTTACAGACCGAGTGTGTGAATGCGCATGTGCGTGGCCAATCCCCCAAAATGCAATGCATGTGCGGGCCCCGTGCATGTGCCCACCCCCCATGCATGTGTGCACATCCCCCACATGTGCCCTGCCTCCCGCACATGCGTGGCAGAGACCCAAAGACCAGCTGGCCGGCGGGAGGCACGCACGCATGCGCGGAGCAGCTGAGCTGGGGCGACGGCTCGCATGCCCACAAAGAGGGCGCTGCATGCCACCTTTGGCACACGTGTCATAGGTTCATGGCCCTTTCTGCTATAGATATATAAATATATGACCCGTTTCATTTTTAATGTATCATTTTTAACAATTCATAGAAATGAGACAGCAAAAACAGATTAATAAAATTAAGGGAATTTATAAGAGTGACCTCAATCATCACTTCAGGATCAGTGTATTCCACAACTTGAGAATAATACAGGCAAAGTTTCTTTCCATGTATGTATGTACTGCATGTATGTATAAAACCTCTACCCCACCACAATCATACAATACATAGAATATAAGACCAGTTAAAAGAGTGTTTCTCAACCTTGGAAGCTTGAAGATGGATGGACTTCAACTCCCAGAATCCCCCAGCCAGCGCTGCTGGCTGGGGGATTCTGGGAGTTGAAGTCCACCCATCTTCAAGTTACAAAGGTCGAAAAACACTGAGTTAAAACATCTATGGTGCGATTAAAATCAGCCGTAATCAGCAGACAACCCATGCAGCAACTGTCAAAAACAACATAAACAAAATATAACATTTTTGTAAAATTATTGTATAAATTGAAATAAATAAAAATTATAGAAAGTAAGGAAATAAAAAATAATAAAAGATGGTGTCATAATGAACTGAAGAGATTCCCTCAAAAACAGTTCACACTTTGACATTTTCCAAATGTACAATGCACATGAATATTCAGGGGTGTTAGAACTGACATTCATTCCAATCCTTTGAGCAATCATTCTTGAAGTGAATCAGTTACATCTTGAGATTTAAATCGTAGTATTTTAATTGTAATGAAATAGGAGGACCTATTTTAAATTTAATGCATAATATAAATCTTCCAAGGCTTTAGTTCAGCTGTTGTATTAATTTTGCTACTCCCTGGGTTAAACCTGCAATTTCTGCATAACAAAGCTGTTAAGATATCTGATTATTCCAATGTAATGATGCTTGATCCTAATCAGTTGCTCCATGCTTAACCTACGGGGTTTTTTTTTCCTTGGGGTCAAATTCCACTGAATAATATTAATTATTCGCACTACACACTAAGAGTAATTTTACAGGTTGCTTCTTATGTGCAAATAAAATCTTTTCCCCCCTATATATTTAGACTGATTATTTCCAATTGACCTTGTAACTAGATAATATAACCACAATTTTGCATGAACTGAATCTGCTGATAAAAAATGTGAACCTGGAAATCACAAAAGCATCTATTGCAGAAAAACTCATTTTCTCTCTGCCTAAAAGGTATTTTTCCTTCTGTGCAAAATACCTTTAGGAGACAACAGTTTGCAATGGAGAACAGATGAGAATGGAATAAATGTTTAACCCTTTCATATCTTAAATAAAATAACGCCATCTTGTGAATGATTTTCTTTTATATTGTTGTATTTTGGGATTGTTTGTTTCTGACTCATGGTTTGGGGGAATAGATTTATTTTATCCTGGCTTTATTATTTTATATCAAATATATCAGATACACCAAGCTCCTCCTATTTTCCCCAGAAAAAGTAACCTTGTGAGGTGGATTGGGCTGAAAATAAGTAACTGGCTTAAAGTCAGTTACATGCCTGACTTTACAGCCACCTTACATGCCTAAGACAGGACTAGAATTCACAGTCTCCTGGATTCTAGGCCAGCACCTTAACCCCTACACCACACTATATAGAAGCCTTGGTGGAGCAACGAATTAAAGCACTGTTAAGTAGCACTTAAGTAGCACTTAGCTGCCAGCTGCCTGCAATTACTGCAAGTTCAAATCTCACCAGGCTCAAGATTGACTCAGCCTTCCATCCTTCCGAGGGAGGTAAAATGAGGACCCGGATTGTGGGGGCAATACTGTATATATTCGAGTATAAGCCGACCCGAATATAAGCTGACCCCCCCCCCCCAATTTCACCCCCAAAACTGAGAAAACTCATTGACTCGAGTATAAGCCGGGGGTGGGAAATGCAGTGGCTACTGGTAAATTTCAAAATAAAAAAAGACTGGTCAAAAGTGCGAGGACCTGTCAGAAATCACTTTTTTCAGCCCTCTGGGTAGTCCTTTTGTGCATATGGACTACTCAGAGGGCTGAAAAAGTAATTTTTGACTGGTCCTCGCACTTGTGACTAGTCCTCAAACTTACAACTGTCCTCACATTTTACGTTTTTGCCCTATCTTATCACCATTTCTCTCTCCCCCTCTCTTTCTCATTCTTTCTCTCTCCCACTCTTTCTCTCTTTCCCCCACACTCTCTCTCTTTCTCCCCCCTTCCTCAAAGAGAGAGGTGGTAGGTTTGAGGAGAAAGATTGCTGTACAATAAAAAAGATGAAAGGGAAGAAAACCAACCCCAAACAAATATAAAGATATTAAGATAAAGAATGAATTGTTAAACTTTAAAGAATAACAGAGAACAAATATGAATAAATAGCAATAATTAGAAACACACATACGAACATACAATGTATTTTCTTTGAGCAGAGTATTTGGCCGGTTCACAAATTTAAACAGTGTTTAGTCATTTCACTTAAATTTACAATTTCTATATTTCCTTTTTGCCATATTTATTCATCTATTTTTTTAAAAAACCATATTACCCTTCATCCTCATCTCTAATCTTAATCAAATTCAATTTTTCACTTCTATTCTATATTATACCCCTTCCCATTGTCATCTATTTTTATATCCATCCTCACATTGGTTAATTATGTAATATTACAGTTGTTCAATACAAATTCAACATTTTAATATAAATCAATTAGTTATATAACTATCTTTTTTGTATATTAATCAATATGAACATGAATATTTCAATTATTTCCATGCAATCCAATTTCTTACAAATCAATTACTGGTAATTATATTTACCAAATAATAATAAACCAGATAATTTCCCCCATATATTCTTTCAAACCACAACTTAACCATTTCTGCTTTCAACCAATATACAATTAATAGTATCTCAATTATTACAATTCCCTAGTTAAATAGAGCTTTTTTTTCTTTTGTGTTTTAAAATCTTGAACTCTCCTCTTTTGCCATCTGCCATAAATTTCCCATTGTTTGCACGTACCTTTTTTGATGAGGAAAAAGAAAAGAAATCTGTCTTTCCAACGTGGCAAGCAAACAGCAAAGGCAACAACCTGCTTTAGTTTCAGTTTTGTTTTCAGCTTGAATGGCACAAGGAGAAAAAAAAATGTGCTCCAGCAGGACTCTTTGCAGCTAGAAAAAAACTCCTGCCCAAAACAGCTGAGAGCAAATCAGCTGAGAGTTGGAAGGCTGTTCAAATCAGCTTATGGTAATTAACCTATACTGAAGCTGAAAGGGGCTGTTTTTTCTATTTTTGCAGACACGAGTCTACTCATTTTTTTTCTTTTAAAAGGGCATTTTTTTTCGTGACTCAAATATAAGCCAAGGGGGGCTTTTTCACCCTGAAAAACATGGTGAAAAACTCGGCTTATATTCGAGTATATATGGTAAGCTGACTTTGTATAAAAAAGAACACCACGTAGGGGGGGGGCTAAAAGCCCTACTAAGCAGGTATATACAAAAGTATGACAGCTATTGCTTAATGCATTGTAAGCTGCCCTGAGTTTCCGGAGAAGGGCAGCATATAAATCGAACCAATAAATAAATAAATAAATACCAAAATGTACCATGAACATTTAATATTTTACTATGGATGCTTTTGTATACTGCCCAGAGTCTTACAATTACAGCAGTATAAATATTTAGTAAAGAAAAACATTTAAAAACCTATGAGTATTATTTAACCCCCTACTTTCTCAAAAGTGTATAACATTAAATAATGATGGAATATGATAGAACACGGTCAAGAGGAGGAGTCCCAGGAGAGGGAGGGTGTATTCCAGAATAGTAAGAGACAATTCAGTCCAGATATTATGTTTGAGAGAAAGAGGGTAAAGACAGCCCCTCCCTTCACAGGTATATTATAGATGCAGATAGCAGAGTGCTCAGTATGGCAAGATTTTGTCTATAGATGTGAACTGTAGCGAACTCAGCTTGGAAGAATCACCATGTGCTTATCTCGGTTTTAAGGCTGACAAGGAGCTGCTGATTTTCAGCAGCAGAGAACAAAATCATAGTAGTGCTTTCAGCCAACATTAACATGCCTATACAACATTTAAATAATTGTTTTGTCTCAAGAGGTGTTTTGGTCACCCTAAACATTTCCAAATACCAGGGGCACAGTAATACATTTTATGTTTATTACTTTTTAAGGAATGTTAACCCCCATATAAGGTGGCCAAATATCTTCACCAAGTATAATGATGTTTTAATTATATATAATTATATGTGTCATTTTATTGCCCTATTATTTTTTCCCCTTTCCTAATTATGTTGAACTATTTCCCCTTTTTACTGTAAAGGCTAGTCAAAAACCATAATAAATATATTTGATTTGAACTGAATTTTTAAAAGAGGAGGAAAATTGAATGAAAGTTCCATACCTTCCAGTTAGTGTCATAAAACTTAACAATTCACACGCTAAGGAAAGAAGGAGCACAACTACAAGACTTGTCTATCTGGTGAAGTTGCTTCTAAATTATATCCTTTTTCAGAGTGAAAAAGACATCACACATAAACTGAGTTAATTTGCCAGATTGCTGTTCTTGCTATCCTGCTTAGCAATGGAGAATCTTTTTTAAAAAAATATTTTTTATTAAACAGTTTTTTAAAAACAAAAAAGAATTTTTTACAATTTTCTTCTTTTCAACATTTTCGCATCAATAAACATTTTTTTACATACCCATTTTTCTCCCTTACTTCAATTTGCTATTTATACATATGATTCTAATATTGATTTATATACATAAAGATAACAATGTACTCAATTCCAATCATACATTCTGTGTCCATTCCATTTCCACTTGTTTGTTACTACATTTCAACTCCTATATCTTCCTCATTTACTCTTTCCTTGCCCTTTATCCCTCTCCTCTAACCATTCATACCATTTCTCCCATACCATATAATATTCTCCTTTTCCTCCTTTTCTTGTAATGCAATGGAGAATCTTTTATCGGCCCAATGCTAGAATTGGAATCGAGCATGACTATTAAGAGCAATCAGTATGAAAATAACAAAGTTAATGTGAATTGGTTGAGAATGATCGAGGGTCTAAGTCAGGGGTGTCAAACTTGTGGCATCATCACGTTGTCATCACATGACGTATCATGACTTTTGTTCCCCTTTGCTAAAATGGGGGTGGGCATGGCCAGTGCATGACACATCCGGCTTGCAGGCTGTGAGTTTAACACCACTGGTCTAAGTAGTTGATTCTAGAAATAGCATCATGCAGCATGATTTTTTAAAAGTTAAATAATTAAGCCTTTTTTTTTTTAAAGTATATGTTATTGGAAGAAAAAGTACAGTGAACAGCAGCTGGCACCACAGTCCAAACCTGGCAGGGATATACCACTATAGACTGTGTCTCAGATCGTGCTTTGAAACAATCTGTGTGTCGAGCCCCGGTTGGGACTCGCCATTCCTGGGGGACTGGGGACTTCTGAGGAGCCAGCAGACCGAACACCCAAGATGGTGGGGAAAGGTCCGAGCGGCAGACAGCCCACAGCAATGGCCGATGTCTTTGGCACATTTCCCACTTCCTGACTACAGACGACGCTGGTCTACGACATCATGTAGAAGGCGACGGTGTGAGAGCAGCGGGAGATACAAATCACCGAACCGCGAACAGCTGACAAAGGGGAGTGTTTATGAGTACAAGCTGCTGGATGCTAGCTTAAGGGATAGGGAAGGGGATAAATAGCGCTGCATGGCGGTCACACGCAGCGTTGACTATACATGGATTCCGGCTTGTTCTGTTCTTTGGCTGTGGACTGTTTAAACCGTCAGTAAATCTTTACCACCTTACATTGTTTGCTGGGTTTTTTGATCGTCGCACGGACCGGACGAGAGGTGAGCCGAGACTGTGTATCTTTTAGGCAGAAACAAATACAGACTATTCTTGCTGCTTCTGTTTCACATGGAACCATATTAAAGATTAGGGTTGTAGTAGTGTTTCTACTGCCTCTGTCCCAAGTTCTCTTTGGCAAGTGTCAGTGGGGCGTTTGGCCTTGATGAAGCTTCGTGTTTAGCTAAGCAATGTGTGCCCCATATCTGCCCACTCCTAAAAGGAACAAGAAGCAGCTGCATTGCTTCACTTTCTGAAGAATTGCAATGAGACAAAATACTTCAGGGAAACAAGCTAAGTTGCCTTTATGTTTCAATAAGTGAATCGCAATGCCTCCATGGCATATCATAACTCATTTGGGCAGCATGCGGCTGCTTTATACATCTCGAGCAATTAGGCTTGTAATAAACCACTGCTGGCAGCCATAATGGGTTTTCAAGTCTTGTTTCGGCACCAGACAAGAAAATACTTACCCTGCTTAATTCCTGGTTAGAGATGCCTGCTGAGAAAGTCAGGGCATGAAGTCTAGGTTCAAAGTTGGAATACATCCCATGAAGCGCATCTGAAGCTAACTTATGTTTAACTTGGTGTTTAACCTCTATTTCATTAACGTTGCTTATTCTATGTGTCACATCCATATTACATTTCTATAAGGATCAGCTAGAGTCTGAAGCTTACAGTGGAATAATAGGTATTGCATTTTTTATGAGTCTCTCACCCTGCCGAGTAAGTTGCTGAAGAACAGATAACCGAATCCATACATGGTATTTCCTGTGGGGAGCATTAAGAAGGTCATCTCACTGCAATCTAGGATGTTTCTACTATAGAATTGTTTAAACTATGGAATTGGTTAATATGTAAATTGCAGATGGCAGGAATCTTCCATGGAAGTACAAAGGATAACCGGCCACCTTAACTATGCTAAGAACCAAGTATCCCTGCAATCGAATTGCTGTCCTTGCATTTCTGAGTCATAAATTTAATTCATCATGACATCTTTGTGAAACCTTTAAGATCTCTTATTTACTATATAATAATTATTTCTTTGGATATACAGGACTCCTGCATTTTTTGGCTTCCTAGGACTACCATAGCTGGGCTGAAAAAAACTGGAAAGCCCCTAGATCAGAGGTCCACAAACTTGGCAGCTTTAAGACTTGTGGGCTTCAACTCCCAGAATTTTCCAGCCACCATAGCAGGCTGGAAAATTCTGGGAGTTTAAGTCCACAAGTCTTAAGGCTGCTAAGTTTGAAGACCTCTGCCCTAGATAAAGACATGAAACAAACAAACAAAAGCAAAAACATGCAGGCCCAACCTTCAGAAGCCAAAGTGAATATCTTTTTGTTACCATTTAGTGCTTATCTGGAAGTTTGAAATCCAGATAGGATAGTAATAGCCATCCTGCTCTGGATTCACATTGGCTTCTGAAAATTGGGCCTGCATGTTTTTGCTTTTGTTTCTTTCAGGTTCGTCCAAATTCCTTGGTTAATGCCTGCATATGTAATGCTTTATTAAGTCTCATTTTTGGGTTATCTCACATCAGAATCATAGGAGTCAGTCTCGAATTTCTATACTAGGTCACGATTCTAACTGAAGAAGTCATTTGTTTGATTCAAATTGCATTAAGACAACCTTGGTTTCTATTCCTTGCATCTTCACATATTACCTCCAATCACTCAAAAAGAAAATGGACAAGTGCATTCCATGGCGACATATTCAACTCATTCATCTTAACATCTGAAAAACAGAAATACATTTTTCAGATTATTCGCATATCCTCTGATATATTTCAAAAGAACACCTACATTGATCCTTGCTTGAATATTTACCTCTAATTAATCTGACTGTTTAATTAGAGGTAAATATTCAAGCAAGGATTAATGTAGGTGTTCTAATTAATCTGATTGTAGAGGGACGCGGTGGCTCAGTGGCTAGGACTAAGGCTGAGCTTGTCGATCAAAAGGTCGGCAGCTCAGCAGTTCGAATCCCTAGTGCCGCTTAACGGGGTGAGCTCCCGTTACTTGTCCCAGCTTCTGCCAACCTAGCAGTTTGAAAGCATGTAAAAAATGCAAGTAGATAAATAGGAACCACCTTTGGTGGGAAGGTAACAGCATTCTATGCGCCTTTGGTGTTGAGTCATGCCGGCCACATGACCACAGAGACATCTTCGGACAGTGCTGGCTCTTCAGCTTTGAAACGGAGATGAGCACCACCCCCTAGAGTCGGGAACGAGTAGCACATATGTGTAAGGAAAACCTTTACCTTTAATCTGATTGTAATTTAGGGAGTAGAATACATTATATCAATACTGGCATATGTTTTTGACTGAATAATGGTAACTTATGAGTATAAAGTAGCAAGGTGGCAACAGTATATTATTATATCTTTTATATTAGTATATTATTATATCTTCCCAGGTGGACCAGACAGAAAACATAACCAGATGAACTAATTCTACTGTATTGAAAGGCTACATTATCAGAATCTTGCAAGTCTGAATCTATAAATCTCCCGCCATCTCCTTTACATCCTAAGAAGTTAGGGAAGATCCCTTCTGAGCCTCTTTCTCTGCCCATTATGCAGCTGTGGGCTATGCCCTCATCTTATCTGGCAGCATTTCTTTATCTCTCAAGATCATGCTCACATACCATAACAAATATTGATTGCTACAAGAAACACTGGAACAAGGTTCACAAAGAAATGTCAGTACTCTTTCTTTTAAAGTTATTTACCTTCTGGAAATCTGTGTCCCATGTCAATGCGGGAAATGAACAGAAGCAGATTATGCTCTATTTTGTTAATATTCATGAAATCCCGTGGACTTTATGTTAAATGTGTTTTTGAGGAATGTCTCTAGATCAAAAACCATTGATCTCTCACCAAAAAGGCTAAATGAGATTGGAGGAGAAGGGGTAAGATTGTTTAAATAATAGGGCAGTTGCAATTCCCTAAAGGTTTATTATTATTGAAAACCTAATTTAATAAGTATGCAGTTATAGGATTATAGATTAAATGCTGATTTATTTAAATGTTTGAGGTACCTTAAAAAAAATACAGCCTGGACTAATCTTTATTCCAGATCCTCAGTTTGTGTTTGACTTCAACTCAATTGAAGAACTATAGAGTGTAGTAGTGAAGGCATCAGGCTTCACCACTACACCAGGGGTTCTAATCCTGCCTTAGACATGAAAGCTGGCTTAGTAACCGTGGGCCACTCATTCTCTATCAGCCCAACACACCTCACTGGGGTATTGTTGTAAGGAAGATATGAGGAGGAAGAAGTATTATGTACGTTCACCACCTTGAATTATTTGTAAAAATTATAAAAGTGGGAAGAAAATAAATGAAACTATACAAACCTATAGTCATAAAAAGATTAAACTAAGAAAGACCTATTTTTTAAAAAAACTGGTAGGCAATGGAACCATTTTCTGCATTTAATTTGACCTATTTTTCTATTGGTAGATGTAGCATCTAGCCTCCCTACTGACAAACGCAAACAGAAATCAGAACAATAAAGTCTTGTGCTAGTATCAATCAGTCAGCTATTTAGCTAGTTAAAATACCACCGTTAATGAATAATAATTTGGAGACATTTAAATGCGATAGCAGCTTTCTTAAAAAAAAAAAAAAACCATGTAAAATAATATAATTTGGAAAAAAATATTTCAAATGTTGGCCTCACTCTAGAGATGGTCCTAAGAACAAAAGCATTCCTTTTCACATGCAACATGTTTAAATACAAATTATTTTAAAACACAATTTTAATTATGTACCTAATGAATTAAGATATCAATTAATGCTTCATCCCAAGAAATATAATTTAATTTAAATGTAATAAAAATGGAAATGGAAATGGAAAACCAGCAATATTTGTAAGTGGGAGTTTCTGCAGTGATTAGATAACATAAAATAACAACAGCAGAAGCAAGCCAATTTAGCAGTATTATTATATCCCTGAGACTAAATTCTAACCATAATAAAGAAAACTGAGGATTTTTAATTGCACAATACCAGTTATGTCCACAGCGGGTTTCCAAATTGGCAAGATAGCAGATGGATAGTAGATGTTGTGCTGCAAATCCCCACACCTTTTGGACAATGCTGTTCAAAACAGTTGGTACCATCACAATGCTCCAGCCAATATTTTGCCTAATTTGAACCTCCTCCCCAGATGCCATTGAGCCAGATGTTTGGAGGAGAACAATAAATGCTATTATTACACTTTTAAAAATCTCTTTGCTATTCCACAATATTTCTGGGTAAACTCATATAAAGTGTTCAGAATTCATGTATTTATGAGGAGCCACATTTACAACGTCTGGACAATTTTCTCTGTCCATTGACAAGAAGCTATTTTCTGTTACAGAAAATAGAAAGTTATGAAGGATGCCAGCAAAAGGAATATTCTTCTGTTAATGGCTGGGAAATGTTTGTCTTGGGACTATTTTACTAAGGTAGTTTTCAGTTCTATAAAGCATTAACATATTTAAACCAGGTTTCAATTATTAAGATTCTCATATTTCTGGCAGATATTATGTGATATTCACTTCCTGTTTTTGTTTTTCACTCTTAGGGTCATTTTGTCCCCTTTCTCCATTTATTTACCTTATTTTTTTTAAAAAAAACCCACAATATATGCATTTTGTTGATTTTCCAGATTTTTTTTCTATTACTTATACTTTCATGGATATATAGTCTCTAATATATGTATGTATATCTCTAATATACACATACATTTTTTGACTGAAAAATGGTATTGCAAATTGCAGAAATGTGTAAATATTAGAGCAAATCTATGTTTTGTTTTCAGTTGGTTTGGGAAATGTGAATTCAATAAGTTTGCTTTAAAAGGCAAAATGAAAAAAAAATTCCACTATCTCCCCAGGGTTTTTTATTACATAACCATGCCTTGATAAAGAGATTTGTGGGGAACTAAATATATATATTCATAGCATATTATATTGGATGCCAAGAAAAGGAATGGCCCTCTGTCTTTTCCCATGCCTTTTTTTTCAATGCCTTTTTTTCCAACACATTAATGGTGGGTCCAAATTCTCTTTTCACTTTTGTATAAAACTGCCCTGTTCAAGCTATTGGTTAAAATTATTGGATATAATACATATATATTATATCAATAATATATAAAAGGGTTGAATGACGTCTACCACCCCTATCTCCATAACTTTCACTTACATATTGCTATTTTCATTTTTTTAAAAAACCTTAAATCCAGGAAATAAGGTCTTATGTTACTTGTATATATTTATCTGCCATTAGCTATACATTTCTGCCAACAATGGACAAGTTTCTTAAAGCTATTTTAAAAAATTACTTCACACTTTATCTCTTTAATCTGGTCTCAATAGCTTTTTAAGACTCTTCATTTGAGACAAATGGATGCCCACCAACATATCCCCTCAAGTTTAGAAAAGATGGAAGTTTTACGGTGCCAAGTCTGGGTTAATGGAGGACAGAGTGAGACTGGGAGATCCAACCTTTTAATTGCTTCTTGGGCAACTCCTGAATTATGGGGCCTAATGTTGTCATGATGTAGTAAAAATGCCTTCTTGTGCTTAAATTCTGCTTAATCATTGTTTCAAGTTGTTTAGTGTTCTAAAGTAAACTTGGCAACTTTAAGATTTGTGGTCTTCAACCCCCAAAACTCCTCAGCCAGCCATGCTGACTGGGGAATTCTAGGAGATGAAGTCCACAAGTCTTAAAGTTGCCAAATTTGGAAATCCCTGTTCTAAAGTAGAGCTGAGGTGACAGTAGTTCCAAGTTCAAGGAAATCCTTGAAGTGTACCATAAGTGCCCAAAAAACTCTAACCATAAATTTTCCTGTCAAAGCCTGGCTTTAGGTTTATTTTCCTACAGGTGGAACTTTATGATGATATTCCATAGACTGTTATCAATAGACTGGTCACTATAATAATGAGTCCTTGTTTCAACCGTTGTGATGAGGCTGTGAAGAAATTCCTCACTCTCATTCTCATAATATGACAACAATTACTGGCCAATCTCATTTCTAGAAGATTTCATATCTATCATTAGCATGGGAAGAACCCACCTTCCAATACTGAAGAACATTAGTAATGTGACCGAAATATTCCTGCAGAATGCCAGACTTGATAGCAATTTCCCTCTGAGTAATTTGTCCTTAATCACAGGTCATCCACTTCATTCTTGATCATGCAAATCAGCTCTTTCCTGTTGACTGTCATTTTTTTTCTTATTATTGTTATTTTTGGCCTGCAACAAACAGCGCTGATGTCAACGCAGTAAACAAACCTGTATTTGGCAGTATCCTTTTGGCAAAAATTCAGTCATGGCGTTTTGCTTAAAGTGCACTGACAAGTAATCACTGCAGGCTTCCATTTCATGAACAGTAACAGCACAACCTTTTCTCATAGCAATTTCCCACCAACTGAAGTGAAAGAGCAGATGCTAAAAGATGCGTCAGAGCTGCAAGCGCATTAGTACTGCCATCTATTGGCAATAACATTGGAAGTAATGTTTTTCATTCATTCATTCATTCATTCGATGTGTTTGTGCATCTGTGTCTCTCTCTGTGTGTGTGTCTATACCTACATCTATAAATGTATACAGCTGTTCATCTCAGGATTATGACTCCGGGCAATGAATATAAAACTATGATTTTTGTCATTTTAGCAAAAGCCATGAATCCTGCGGATGCTCCAGTATTGCATTAATATACATATCCTTACATTTTGTGTTGAATTGTATGAGACAGTGCAGAAGTGAGGTATCTCACTTCCTTTGTTTCTGCTTATAATATAACCACTTTGCCTAGAAATACAGCAGCTGACAAATCACTCCACTGAACGTGCCAATATGGAGACTTAAATTGATATTTCCAGATTTCTACAAGATTAAATAAAATGTATATGTGTACTAAACTTTTAACTTTGAGAAAGAGGGTTCATTTTAAACTGCATACCTGGCCAAAGTTTGCCTTGGTGCCATCATTTCAGATCAAACTAATCTGACTCAAACTCTGCCCCTTTTGTTCATGGATGGCATCAACAAGATGGACAGTGGGATGGGTAGCATCTAAATTTAATACATTATTAAGAGGTCCTTCAAAAGAGATGGAGCTTATGATGCCGCTTTTATCGTTTGACTTCTCTCTGCAGATTCTGTACAGGTGCTGTCTTCCAATTTCCCTAAAGTTTTCTTCCCTCACAAAAGATCTTTTCTTTTCTATCCCCTATCATTCCAGAACTTTCCTGGGAATCTTCCACTTCCTGTTCTGATAGAGCCGCATGACACATAAGGGTTATAAGTCCAAAATGCAAATCTCTACAGTGACTGCAAATGTTCTACTTGCAAACCTGAGAATCATTTTAGCTATCTCACACTGCACTCTGTTGCACTCTAGCAGCACTGCAGGCTGTTTGTCATATCAGATCTGAGACTGTTTTCTTATCAATAGCTGTCATTTAAGTACAGGTTGAAAGTGAACGCCGGTGACATTGAGAACACCCCCCCGCCCCCCAATAATTTGCAACACTGAATACAGCTGATCGCTAGCTCTTTACAAATACATTCAATGCAGCATGAGATAGCAAAAAACCCATCTTTCTATAGCTAAACTTTTCTTCAAAGGGATAATTTTATTTAAGATCTATAGAGACAGAAATTGGGCCCTCTGTAATTAATTGGATGAGATGCTTCTTTTGCCATCTGAGCATCCATCTCAAGAGGAGTTTGAAGTAGTTACATCAAGCCTTCAAGTGATGGTGGCTGCTTCACAACTCAAGGAATGGATCAAAAGATGTGCTTCGCTTGCAAGAGATGTGCGCTAATTGAACTACATCGATAAGGAATTATCTACTTATCCAAGGTTCAAACAATCAGTAATTTAATTGCTAATACAAAGTATTAGTTTTACATTTTCTGCAATCGTTCATCATTATGTAGATGTCGCTTCCATTTTAAAAACTACAATTTACATCTGTGATACAGTGGTGCTGGCTCTAGATTTAATTTTCCAGTGTGTTTGCTACTTTTAAGTAATTATTTTTAAAGTCATTGATGAATCCAGAGAAGGGGGGGGTTATGCATGTTATATAAATATGTTTTTAATGAATGGGTCAATGGGTCAATGTACTTATTAGTATTACATTATTTTACTTATTTCACTGGTTAAAACCCGTGACTTGCAAATATCCTGGTACTGTGCTCCTCCCTTTAAAAAAAGTGATGTATAGGAATTAGCCATATCTATTGCTTTGCTTCATTTCCAATCTTGGTATGGAAACAAGCAGTATATAAAACAAATATACTCAGGTAATTTCATTTTGGTCCAGGTCATATATAAGAACCCAAGTAAATAGATGCAATAAACAAACATAACCAACAATAAATCATATAAGTTTATTTCAGAGAACAACATTTATCACTCTGCTGATAACTATCTGATGATCCAATATGCATTCAAGGAAAACTTGGCAACTGTCAAAGTAATTTTATCATATTAATCAGACAGAATGATATTCAGGCAGAGGAGATAGAAATAAAGATAGAAGTAAAGAAATAGATATACACACATACACACAAAACCATTTTTCAAATTTAGCAAGTTTAAGATATGTGAACTTTTACTCCAGAATTTCCCAGCTGTGAAATTATCTCTATCATCTTATCTATCTGTCTGTCTTGTCTTTCTGTCTCTCTGTCTCTCTGTCTCTCTGTCTCTCTCTCTCTCTCTCTCTCTCTCTCTCTCTCTCTCTCTCTCTATCTCAAACAAAATCCTAGTTACAGCAGATTATTATACAGGTTGTAGTTTCTACCCCTGAGCAATTAGACACAGCACCTCTGAATATGATTTTATATGTATGAGTGTGTGCATATTAAAAAAATTATACTATATAAATATTCTCTCTGTCTCTCACACACACACACACACAAATTGTTGAATTTAGAAAATTAAGACATACTGATGATAACATACCGCAATATACTTTACTCACCCGTTGATGTAAATCTGTGCAGACTGTAGTCCTTTTAATTGTAAGATAGAAAGAGGAGCCATACTGGATCCATTTTTGTCTTAAAATATTTCTAGAATGATGAAAAAGAATTTCTAAAGTGAAGGTACTTTAACTTGGAAAATAGCAATGTAATTGCAACCAACAGGAAACATTCTTACATGTTGACTGGATCTGATAATGGTTTGGAAATTGGACCTCTATCAGTACATTTGAGACTCAGTTAGGGGCCTGAAAAAGAGATTTAAAATTTTAGATGGATTGGTTCCAGATAGGTAATTTTTTAAGTTGGTTCCACTTCTATTCCATATAACAGCTGGATATCCCTTCTCTCTTTTATTAGCAGTAGGTACAAATCTGGTCTTTTCATATTGGGGAAAAACTTGAATGGCAGCTGCAATCCTTTTAGTATTTTACATAATGTAAATTAAATGTGCACTGCAAGATACTGATGAATGGAGAATAACACCAAAATTTTGGCTTACTTCAGCATTTGATCATCTAAGACAGTGGTTCTCAACCTTCCTAATGCTGCGACCCATTAATACAGTTCCTCATGTTGTGGTGACCCCCAACCAGGGGTGGGTTCTAATTTTTTTTACTACCAGTTCTGTGGGCGTGGCTTATTTTGTGGGTGTGGCTTGGAGGTCATGTGACTGGGTGGGCGTGGCTAGTTGGTCATGTGACCGGGTGGTCATGGCTATGAGTATAGGGACAACTCAGAGGGCTGAAAAAAGTCATTTCTGACAGAGCCTCGCACTTTTGACTGGTCCTCACACTTATGACCATCCTCACATTTATGCCCGTGCAGCATTCTTAACAACCATGTCACTCATTTCACAAATGCTTCTCTTCATCATGGTGACAAGATAGGGTAAAAAACGTAAAATGTAAGGACAGTCATAAATTCGAGGACTGGTCAAAAGTGTGAGGACCAGTCAAAAATAACTTTTTCAGCCCTCTGAGTAGTCCATGTGCACAAAAGGATTACCAGGGAGGGCTGGAAAAAGTGATTTCTGACAGGTCCTCGCACTTTTGACCAGTCTTCGCACTTATGACTGGTCATCATTTATGCCCATTGTAGCATTCTTAACAACCATGTCACTCATTTCACAACTGCTTCTCTTCACCATGGTGACAAGATAGGGTAAAAACATAAAATGTGAGGACAGTCGTAAGTTCGAGGACTGGTCAAAAGTGCGAGGACCAATCAAAAATAACTTTTTCAACCCTCTGAGTAGTCCATATGCATAAAAGGATACAGCAATAGAGAGGGATGAAGGAAGGGAAGGGAAATTAGAGTAGGAGTGAGGGTAAGAGAGGGAGGAAGAGAGGAGGAGAAGGAGAAAGGAAGAGGAAGTAGGGAGGAGAAGAAGAGGGGGGGAAAGAGAAAGTAAGAAGGAAAGAAAAGAGAGAGATGGTAGGTTTGAGGAGAAAGATTGCTGTACAATAAAAAAGATGAAAGGGAAGAAAACCAACCCCAAACAAATATAAAGATATTAAGATAAAGAATGAATTGTTAAACTTTAAAGAATAAAAGAGAACAAATATGAATAAATAGCAATAATTAGAAACACACATACAAACATACAATGTATTTTCTTTGAACAGAGTATTTGGCCAGTTCACAAATTTAAACAGTGTTTAGTCATTTCAGTTAAATTTACAATTTCTATATTTCCTTTTTGCCATATTTATTCCTCATCTATTTTTTAAAAAAACCAATATTACCCTTCAACCTCATCTCTAATCTTAATCAAATTCAATTTTTCACTTCTATTCTATATTATACCCCTTCGCATTGTCATCTATTTTTATATCCATCCTCACATTGGTTAATTATGTAATTATGTAATACAGTTGTTTAATACAAATTCAACATTTTAATATAAATCAATTAGTTATATAACTATCTTTTTTGTATATTAATCAATATGAACATGAATATTCCAATTATTTCCATGCAATCCAATTTCTTACAAATCAATTAATTATATTTACCAATAATAATAAAACAAATAATTTCCCCCATATATTCCTCCAAACCACAACTTAACCATTTCTACTTTCAACACAATATACAATTAATAGTATCTCAATTATTACAATTCCCTAGTTAAATAGAGCTTTTTTTGTTTTGTGTTTTAAAATCTTGAACTCTCCTCTTTTGCACTAAATTTCCCATTGTTTGCAGTTTTGCACCTACTTTTTTGGTGAGGAAAAAGAAATCTCTCTCCCAGCTTCATTTTGTCACGTTACAGCAAAGACCCTGCTTTATTTTCAGTTTCCTTTTAGCTAGGGAAAAAAAATTGCTCCAGCAGGCAAAGTTTGCTGCAAAAATTGCAGCAGGCAAAGAGTTTGCAAAACAAGGGCTTGTAAAAGAGCCTGCGCAAAACGCTGAGAGCAAATCAGCTGAGAGTCGGGAGGCGGATCTAATCAATTTATGCTAATTAACCTATGCTGAAGCTGAAAGAGGCTGTTTTTTTTCTATTTTTGCAGGCACCAATCTTCTCATTTGTTTTCTTTTGTGATCAGTTGTAGGGCAGCCCTTTGAAGCCCCGCGGCAAGAATGTAAATAGCTTTTTTCCCTCTAGCCATCAGCTGGGACTCAGGAGGCAGCAATAGATTGGGAGTGGGCAGGGTAAGCGACTGGCGATCCAACAGAGGCAGAGGGTGAGGGTGAGGGTGAGTGAAGGAGTGGGGGGGTGAGAGACGGTTTTGGTGACCCCTGTGAAATGGCCATTCAACCCCCAAAGGGGTTGCGACCCCCAGGTTGAGAACCGCTGATCTAAGATCTCATATTTTAGCAAGTCCAATACTGCTAGTTAATTACTTAATTTTAAAAATAAACTATCAAACTTCAAGTGAAAATATTTCTCAGAGCTGCTTGGTATTCAAATCAGTGTACTATAGTGAATTGGATTGGATTATCTGGTGTAGAAAATTATGGCCAGAACAGTAATATTTACATAGGGCAACACTGCATTCATTGCCAGGCGTCCTGTAACGCTCAAGGATTCCTATCAGCCATTTTACACCCAGAACTCAAATTCACTCTTCCTTTAGCACTTCAGAATAACACTATTCCCAACAAGGAATCTTCTTGTTGATTCACTAGTGCCACATATAAGTCCACAATAGATTTAGTGACACATGTAACATATTCTAAAGTTATTATAGCTATGACAGAAAAAAGAGGATTGATAAGAGGGGGGGAAAGGGAGGATTATCTTTATTAATTCTAAATTACAATTTACTAATACTTTTTGTCTCTTCTTTTATGGCAGTCAAGCAGAAGTCTTACCATCCTACAACCATTTGGTAACAGCTTTTTGTGTCTTTCTAAACCCCTGTAACCACAAGTTCTTTATTTAAAAAAACTCCTTTTTTTCAGAAACCTGTCCTTTAGATTTAACAAATAAAATAATTCATCACAATTAACCACTTTCAAGTTTGCCCTTTTCAGATTTGTCCTTTGTTTTTTCCAAGAAAATATAGTCACCATTACCGGTATCTAAGCAGACATCATCAGATTTCAGCTCTAGGAAGAATTTTGTTTCTGAGTCTCAGCCCTTGGGATAGGAACATTTTTTATTGATCTTGTGTGCAAATTATTTCTTCTTTTTTCCAATCTTCAGAGTGAAAAAATGTCTTTTTTTTTGCTGAATATTTTTTGTTCAGTTATGTTAGGTTGTATTTTGCTCCTCTTTATGTGTATGATCTCAGTAATGTATTTATGAACTTTACTTTATTTTATTATTTATTTATTCATTCATTCATTCATTCATTCATTCATTCATTTATTTATTTGTCAGATTTATATGCCGCCCTTCTCCCGTAGGACTCGGGGCGGCTCACAACAATAAAACAACCCGACAATAAACAATATTATGAACTTTATTTTATCAGCACTGTACATTCTTCATTGACTAAGCCTATATTCTATATTTCTTAATAATTATTACTGAGGAAAGAATATCATATGTTCCCTAGTGATGAAAGGAAAGATAATTCTACTGCAGTGTAATATAACTTCAGATAGCAGGGTGTTAAATAAAGCTGAATTATGGGATGATCAATCTTAAACATTTGAGAGATTTGGAAGCAAAGAAAAGAAGAGATATGGGATAGGTCAAGTTAAGTCATTCACTATCATAAGTGGGGTTGATTGTGTGAGAGATAAATTTCAAATGAACATGTTAGATTTTTAAATGAGCTTAGAAAAAGAAATGATATTGTATTAATATCTCCATGTGTCCTTAGATTTTGTTTGATTTTAATTTATTTATGTTTTAATGTATATGTATAGACATATTTTAATGACTGTAAGCCACCCAGTTACCCTAGGGGTGGCCAATAAAATAGATAGATGATAGATAGATAGATAGATAGATAGATAGATAGATAGATAGATAGATAGATAGATAGATATGTAATGCCTAATGTTAGCTGCAAAACAATGAATGATTCTATGAAATAGAGTTTAAAGGGGTAACTTAAAAAACAAGGAATTAAACTTTTTTCTTCTCTTAAGTCACACCTATTCCTCTAGTTTGCACTAATAATTTGTTGGGAAGCCACTAAACTTTTTTAAAAATTATTCAATTAATTCCCAGAAGAGGAAATACCACAGAGCTGACTAAACATAGAAGCAAACAAGTTTCTAAATTACCTCCAAATAGTATTTCTTTTTTTAGCCCAGCTTCAAACAGCTATCTGAGAGGTACCTTTAAGAATAGGAGGAAATTATTACTGTAAGTATCAATTTTAAGAATATTTACATGGAACTAAGCCTTCCTGATTCCAGTGAGACTTGCTCTTAATTAAATGGGTAGAGGCTTGCATCCCAATTTCAGAAATGTCAAGAAACACTTGATAGCCTGTTCAGCCATATTCTTTGGTTCCAACAACACCTACTCTCTAGCAAGATCAGTGGATAAATAGTATTTCAGCCTGCTTTCCAAGACTGTCTCAAAAGAAAAAGGAAGCCATATGCCAAATACCATAGTAACAAGTATAAATTGCTAGTGGATGACAACATGTCATCTAAAGGGTATTGAATTGAATAGAAGACAGAATAGTGAATATTTGCCAAGCAAAAATTGCTTCCAAAGTGCTGCTGACTCACATTCCACAGAGGAAGGTGGATTTGCCAAGTATTTAATCTCTGTTGATTTTTCTATCTCTAAATTATGCACTTCCACCCAAAGGAATAAAATGAGAACTAGATATATTGTAGGGTCCCATAATACACTTGAGTCACCAGAATGCCAAAGAGAGAGACTCAAGACAAGGCTTGCAAAAAAAACAGATTTTATTTATGGCCAAAAACAAAATACTGGGTGGAACTATATCCAGAACATACAGATACAATGCATGCGAGGAGATAGCCACACCTTGGGAAAGGTATGGCGTCCTTTTATACCCTCGGAGGCGTCAGCTTAGTACCCAATTCTGGCCTCCTAATTTAGGTTTGTGTATTCCTTGTTGCCTTGCAAGGGGAATAGAAACTTCCCAATTAGTAATCCTTAAGCATTTCTTTGTTTACTCAATTGGCCACTTTGGCCTCCTGCTCTGGAACACAGGAGTTTATCCAGATCAAACATAAATTAGGGTTGAGGTGTAAATTATCCCTTTGTTGATGGCTGTAGTTTCAACTGAGATACGTACCATACTCTTGGATGGCACAGGAAAATACAGGGAGAAGATTGATATGGGTTCAGGTCAAATGACAGGGATATATGTTTGACAAATACCAGATACATTACAGAGGCCTAATAACACAATATGTTTGTTACAGGAGATACAAATATAAAGACATAATATGTGTGATACAAATACAAAGGCATATACAGTATGTATTACAGGAACCTAATGGTTACAGAATCTAGTATATCAGTATATCATATTCTAGTATTTATTATATCCTTATTATTGTTTCCCTTTCAATATCATCTCCAGCTACTATGGTTGAGGCCTTCAATACAAGTCCTTAGGAACGAAAAAGAGTCTAAAATAATTTCCTCTCCTGTCCAATTTGTGGTGATATAGTTAAGCTAAGACAATTTTCTAATCTGTCTCAGAAAAGGTATTTCCACACCATTTTAACTCCTGCTAGATGTCTTGAGGATCTTGGATTGCTTTCCTAGCCCATTGCTATTATTCTTCTCATTTCCTATATTATTTATATGGAAGAAATTCACATTTCTTATCCCAAATATTTTTAGCGAAATACAAAGAATGATTGGAATTCTATAGTCCCTTACACACTTTACTCCATGTACTTTATTCGTCTTTAGGAACCTGATGGAAAATTTTAACATCTACAGTCATTTAGAAGATCCATTTTATAAAGAGAGTACAATGCAGCATTTGAGCAATTATTAAGTGCAATCAAGGCTACATCTGCATAAAAATATCCATAATTACTACTTGTGATTTGACTCTATTTTTAGACTTCATTGTTTATTTAGATTTTTAAAATACAAACATTTATACACCTGTAAATGTTATGACCTTTCCTGAAACAAGAAAGAGCCAAATCACACCAAAAATGGATGATCAATTCTACTTTGGATTTAGAGAAAGCTTTCAGGAGAGGGACTAATATATTCTTGAAGAGCTTGATGCTGCTGCTGGGCTTTAGTCATTATATTGTTTCCAATTCTTCTGGCCCAGTGGATTTCATATCATCAGAATTGATTCCTAGTAAGTGCCTCTGAATTTTGAAATCCCATGTTAGTATTTTATTAGATTTAGAGGGCACTGCCCATGGCTCTAAGCAGCTTACATCTCTAAGAGTAGAAAACAGTAAAATGGAAGAATGTATGTATGTATGTATGTATGTATGTATGTATGTATGTATGTCCAGAACAAATAATCCACTACAACAGGGGTGTCAAACTCATGGCCCTCTGGCTGGATGTGTCATGCAGTGGCCACGCCCTCCCCTGGTATAGTAAAGGGGGGGAAAGTCGTGATACATAACGTGATGACAACATGATGCCATGAGTTTGACACCCCTGCACTACAACAGCAGAAACTAATAGAGATTCAGCAGCTACATTAACCTCAGATGTAAAAGGAGAGTCAGGTTTACAGAGATTTATGAAACAGCTGCAAGATAGGAGCAGTAGAGATCTCCAGAGAGCTGCTATTCCAGAGGGAAAGCACCACCACCAGTGATAGGATTTAGTCACCTTGACTTCTGTTGGTCTCTTTGGTGTTTGCTTCAATTTTCTAAGCAACCAGAGCTTCTCCATTGACTCTTGCTTTCCCTTTATATGTCCAACATATTTAAGCTTTAGCTCCATGATTAATATTTCTAGAGAGCAGTCTAGTTTTATTTCTTCTAATATCATTTTTTTCAAGTATTCCCAACAATTTTCTCCAGTACCCAATCAAAAAGCATTGATTTTTTCCTTCAGCATTTATGATGGCTCAGCTTTTTCCACCTTCTGCTACAATTTCAAAAATTATAGCTTTGACAAGATATACCTTTGTTGTTAATCTGATGTCTAGATTTGTCACAGTCGTTCTTCCAAGTAGCAGCTGTCTCTATTTCATGGCTGGTGTCATCATTACTTTAAGCTTAGAAAGATAGGGTACTTCAGCTTCTCCCTCTGCTTATCTGCACTGGATTGCTATTGCTGGCTGACTTAATGCTTTTTTTTCAATATTAAGCAACAGATTGGTTTTTGCACTCTCTTCTTTCACCGTTGATAAGAGATTCCTTAAGTCAAGTTAACAGTAACAGAGTTGGAAGGGACCTTGGAGGTCATCTAGTCCAACTCCCTGCTCATGCAGTAGACCTGTATTAGGAATTCGAACTACTGACCTTTCTGATCAACAAATTCAGTGTCTTAGCCACTGACCCACCTAGTCACCCAAGCAAGTTTTCCTTGCTTCCAGCTATCATCTGTATATCTGATGCTGTTCCTCCCAGCAATTTTAATTCCGTCTACTATTTCTTGTAGTCCAACGTTTCTCATGAAACAGCGGTATAGAACCATGGCACACTCTTTCCCCAGTTTCCCACTAATTTGCTTCTCACTCCATTCAAATTTTTGCTTCCTGCGTATCTGGTAAATAACTAGAAGACGATTGTTATATTTTTTAAGGACTGTCTTCAATTTACTACAGGTTGTACAAGCATTTGTATAATCAGTAAAGCAAAAAAAAGACATCTTTTTGGAACTCTTGTTACTTTTTCCATTTTTCAATACACGTTAGCAATGTGCTCTCCCTTTTCTAAATGCAGATTCAATACCGGGCAGTTCCTATTCTAGATACTGTTGAAGGCTGGATTATAAAACAAAACCTTTAACATTGTCTTACTACTCATACACCTTTAAATAAAGAACAATATTGATGTAACTTTTTTCCTATTTTTTTTCAAATTGCACCCATTTATTATCTCAGTAACTGTTAAAAGAACTGTCAAAAGAAATTTGAAATCCCATAGCTCCATATTTCTTTCTTCTCTCTTAATGAGGCAAAATGCAATATGGCATGCGATCGGACCACATAGACAGTTGATTAACTTACCATGTAAAGGACTTTATTTCTTAAATGTAAACTACAGAAGGGAAGAATACAGGGGTGGGCTGTTGGGGGTTCACAGGGGTTCAGGAGAACTTCTAGCTAAGATTCTGTGCAGTTTGGAGAATCCCCAAATCCCACTCCTGGTTGGCCCAGCCCATCCTGCCCCTCCCAGGAGTCTCCCATGGCCTGTTTTGGATGCAGATAAGTGCAGAGCGCACGCGGAGGCTCAGGGAGGGTGAAAAACAGGCCTATCAGAAGTTCAGGAAGGCCAGAAATGGCCTCCAGAGGACCTCCAGAGCCTTGGGAGGCCATTTTTGCTCTCCCAGAGGCTTGAGAAAAGCCTTCGGAGCCTGGGGAGGGCAAAAACGCCCCCCCACCCCGCCATGGTGCAGGACGCTGGCTAGGCCATGTCCATCATGGCCATGCCCACCCAGCAACGGGGCAAAGAACCCCTCGCTAAAATTTTTGAAGCCCACCCCGGAAGAATATATCAGTAGCGATACTAGTGGCTAGTTTAGCTTATTATGGGTAGCAATAGCTTCATCTCATAAATTGTGTCTACATCAAACATAGGGAACTGAAACACGGGTGACTTTTTTTGTGTGTGTGGAACAAAATCCTGAGCTTGAATTGTTTCTCCTAAGCTCCTGATAGCTTTTGCTTCAGATTAGTTTTCTTTAAATCAATTCATTTCCATAAAAGAAGAACAGGTGTTCAACATATTTCCTCTGCATTCACATTTTTTTCTTTTCACTTCCAGGGACAGGGGAATCAATTTCCAGTTTTCTTTCTTATAATTTTAGCAAATTTTTGGTGCCAGCACAGCACAACTTCCAACTACTGAATAATAAGTGTCAAGATATTTTCCATATTTTTTTTTAGCAGCTGAAAGTCTTGTTTTTCTTTCAGTTCTGGAGGTGAGCACCACTCCCTATAGTTGGGAATGACTAATGGAGTAAAATCCGCAGGAACTTCTTTCCTTCTGCTTCCTTTAGCTATAATCATTTCACAATTAATTCTTCCAATGGGCAGAGTGGTCTTTAAAAGAATATTTCTGGCCTAAATAAAACATTGGTCAGAATTTCTAAGAAACATAGTGCCTATTGAGAGGCCTTCTATAACCAGTCAGAAGACAATTCTGACGAATTTATTTTTATTTTTATTTTATTTTATTTTAATTTGATTTATATGCCGCCCTTCTCCGGAGACTCAGGGCGGCTTACAATGCGCTAAGCAATAGCCTTCATACTTTTGTATATTTATACAAAGTCAGCTTATTGCCCCCACAAACTGGGTCCTCAATTTACCTACCTTAGAAAGGATGGAAGGCTGAGTCAACCTTGAGCCTTGGTGAGATTCGAACCTGCAATAATTGCAGGCAGCTGGTGTTAATAACAGGGTGCTTTAGACCACTGTACTATCCAAGGCTCTAGAGAATGGTCTCTACGCATCTTAAAGTCATGAAATATGTATTCTATATTGCCTCTTTAGTGGTCAGGATATACACATGTTGTAATATATGGACTTTATAATGTTACATTATCCAGCTAGGAAAATTATAGATCAAGATCTAAATTAAATGTTTACTTCCCATTCTGTTCACATGGATGCGTAAAGAAAATGTTTCTAGAAACATAGAAAGTTAATGGCAGAAAAAGACCTAGTGATACATTGTGTCTGTGCTTTATTTGTTTGTTTGTTGTCGTTCTTGTTGTTTGTTTTCTTTTTAATTTATTTATTTATTATTTTTAATTATTATGTTTATATTTTATATTTATTTTTTGTTGGATGATGGGCATGTGTTTATCCCAATCATGCTTAAACTCAGTTACTGATGACTGACCCACTACCTCCATTAGAAGTCGGTTCCAAGCTTCCACTGCTCTTTCTGTGAAGTAATACTTTTTAACATTACTTTTGAATTTCCCTTCTGTCATTTCAGCCTAGACATAAGAATTACCTAGGTCTGAAGATACGTTTCTGGAATATATATATATATATATATATATATATATATATATATCCCATTGGGAGACTAAGATAGATCTATTTCGGGCAGCAAAGAGTCTGCTGGCTGCTAGAAGAAAAAAAAGCCCAGAAACTAGTGAATGAGATTTCACTGAACTAGGGCTGCATAAAATCTTGGCTTACATAGGTAGAACCTGGCTAAAGAGAAATACACATAAAACCTACAAAAAAGAAAGAAATATATATATATATATATAAATATTTCATATTTCGCTAATAAAGAAATAAAGAAATAAAGGGAGACTAGTATAGATCTATTTCAAACTATTTAGCTCTCATCAGGTAGCCATACCCTTACTTGGATTGAAACTTGGGCTGCCTGCATGTTAGGCAGTTGTATTAACCTCTGAGCCACAAGTTTTCCTCCCTTCATCTGCTTGAGCCAGGGGAGAGATTGTTTTTCTATGGAGACATCTGGTCTACCCCAGCAGGGATATGGATTGGATTGGATCTGAAAGGCGAAAGGGATGCAGTATGCTCCCTCCCACATCACATGCTGGGGTAGACCAGGTGTCTCAATAGAAAAACATGTAATATACACACATACACACACTCATACACTCATACATATACACACACACATGAAAATTGAGGCAATATTGTTCAAGAAAGCATAGGAGAAATATTCACAGTTTTAAGAACTAAATTTTGGTGGCTAGTAGAGTAATATTGATTACTCTGTACTGGAGCTCTTTTCACTCTTACAGAAATTATTTGAGCTGAAAATCTGAGCATTAAGCAGATCTTGCTTTTTCTGCTATAAAAAACAGAAATTCAGAAGTGGGATACTTACCTATTAGTAGCAGATTTCCTTTTATTAAATCAGCTACTCTTAAAAGCCTTCAAAAAAGAAAGGTCATTCTTCTGATGCTTTACTTCACTGCACAAACATACTTACATTATTCTTCATATGAAATTGGCTCCGTTTCTGGCCGAAGCCTTATCTCTTTCCATTTTTTTTCATATGGCTTCCTTGTTATTTTCAGTATCACTTCAGGCCAGATTTTATTATTTTATCTTCTTCGCTTCATCACAATATTTATTGTTGTGTCTTTACTTTACTTATCTACTATTTATTAACCTAACAGATGCCAACCCTAGACTGAACCCAAAACACAATGTTTTCAATAAATAGTTCAATTTATTGTTGCAACTCTCTTACCATCATCATTCTCCACATGCTCTCTCCTATTTCTCCAAATTTCCTGATATTCAACAAAGAAAATTTAAAAAAACCCTCATATATCTCAGTTTTGAAAGACATTTATGCATACTATGAAAGGCATCAACCCTGACTTTGCACAAAGAAAATGGGAAGGGAAGGGAATCCCCATTTTTAATCTATACTCAAATGTATGGAACAAGGTTCATTAATCATGAGTTTGAATGTTGTTGAGCTTTTTTAAACAATTAAAGGAAATAGGAAACTGAATTACATTAAGACCACTGATGTACTAACTCTTCCCTCACAGGCCATTAAGTCCCTCCCAAGGAAGGAAGGAAGGAAGGAAGGAAGGAAGGAAGGAAGGGTTTTCCAATCTTTTCTCCTAGTGTGTAACAAGGAAAGTCAAGGTGAAAGCTGATGGGAAGTCAGAAGTAGTTGCCGTTCCCACTTTTTTTTTCCTGCCTATGGTTTTTCCAGTAAGAAAATATATCTGAAATAATGACCCAACTGACCATCAGTTGTCTAAGTCTATTCTACAAAGATACAGTACACTACCTGATTTTGTATAGTAATGAATCTTGGAGTTTCTATGTAATCAAATGTAGCTTTTAGCAAATCAAACTGAATGAAAATTAAATTTAAAAATAGAACAACTTTTAGTCCACAATTGAGAGTAGGAAAAAGTGCAAAATACTCATTTCTTGTCTGTATTATTGTTCACAGAAAAGGAAAAGATAAGAAAATGAAGTTTCATCAAATAATAAAATATATGGCAAGACTAATAGCCACGAGTGTGTGCATTTATTCCAAGATCAGCAGAAGTGGAAATTATCAATCTGTATACTCTACAATTGAAACTATAACCTGTAACAATAAAATGCAGAGAATAATTATTTTCAGTAGTATATCCTATGAAAAGTTTTTTATAATGGCCAGGATGATATAGCAGAAATATTATATCCTATTATGCTTTTATCACACGTAAAGGTAAAATGGATTTTATCCCTAACATTGTATTACCATTACCATTAATCTGGTACAGAAATAATACAATTTTCATTACAACCATAATGGGATAACCTTGATTCAGATATTAAACTTATTAATGTGGCAGTAAGTGATGTCATTTATGTTATTGCAACCAAATTCTTCCACGATTTCTGGGCTTTATTTATGTATTCATCAAATTTAGATGCACCCAACTCTGTCTGTAAAGACTGGCATACAACATTAACAACAGAAGGAACAAGAGAATAAAAAAAGAACAATATGTGTCAAGAACAGGATATAAAACATACAATTCTTTAAAAAGTCTTGCCACCCACAAAAGCAAAGGTCTGAAGAAAAAGCCAGATTTTTCAAATACTTTTTAAACATAATATCTGGAGATGATAACTGTTCAGGAAGGCAGGGTTTTGACAGCAACCTGCTTCCTAGATCCCATCAAATAAGATTGTTTGGTCAATGAGATCTGGAACATGCCCACCCTACTTGATCATGGGCAGAAATTATCAGGCAGTCTCTCAGATAACCAGATTCTCTGCCATGTAGAACTATAGGTTGTAACTAGCACCTTAAACTGCATTCAGAAGCCAACTGGCAAGAATTGCATCTTCTGGAGCAACATTGATACAAGAGATATTGTGTTATGCTGTTTAATGTGTATACCACTGTATTCTGGAAAAGCTGCAGCATCTGACTGCTGTTCAAGATCATCTCCATGTTGTACACATTGCAATAACCAACATACTGGCTAAGAAATTCTGGGAGTTGAAGCTCACTCATCTTAAAGTTCCTAAATTTGAGAGACACTGATTTACAAGCCTTCTCTCCACTCACCTTTGTGTGAAGGCAGGCGGGTGGGAGAGAAATAAGCCCAGTTCATTTTCAGAGATATTAAACTTATTAATTGGAATGGTAAACAGAACCACAGAGATTGCTTCAAATGTTACTGGGGGTAGGAAATACTAAGAAGAAAAGTCATAATTTTGGCTTGGGCAACTAGAAATTACAAAATACATAAAGAAATACCAAGAGATAAGTTGAAAATTTTAATTTTATTCTTTTCTCTTTTTTTGCCATTCACTCTAATCTCCTGCTGGCATTATGCATAAAGGCTGTAGCCACACATATTATACCCCAAAGACCCTCTGAAATCGATAAAGATCAAGCTCATGTAGTATTATTTCAATAAAGCCTCTGAATTGTGCCCAATAGTTCATATTTAGCAAAGTAATTACTGTTACCATTTTTTTGGTGTTTTTTTCCTGAGTTATCTTTAGGATCTGGAAAAAAAGAATAAGCCAAATGACAAACACTAAAAGTGATGATAGATGTGATAAATTGATTTATAATTAGAAAGCTATGGAAGTCTATAAGGAAAGAACCAATATGTCGTTGTTGGCTCACAGTCGAAAATGCACCATTTTCTACTGTACAGCATAGAAGTTGGTCTTTTTAACAACTTTTCTTAAAGCAGATGTTTCAGCAGTTAATAGATTGAGGCTTAGATCACATTAGAAGTATCCATTAAAACCCAGCATTGATGTTTTTCATTCAGAATATTTCAGTTCAAATTTTTCTCAAGAGAACATAGATTGTGTTCACACTTTTTGCAGTAATATTGCTTAAAAGTTACAAAAATTGAGAGCTGCATTTTTTAAAAAAGCAACAGAACAAAGATATTGCAGTTCTTTAATCCAAAGCCTGCCAAGGAGGGGAGCAAAATATTTGTGATATGGAGATGTTTTATGTTGAAATGTGTGCTACCGTATCTTCATATCATTTAAGCCTTGGTCACATTGGATTAATACTGTTCAACAGTCAATGATATGCATAGAATCTTGCATTCATTGCACATCCTGACTATTGACAAAAGTCACTGATAATTTTTTGTAACAGAAAAGACTGGATGAAACTTAAAATTGATTGTTTAGAGAGTAAAACCTGGACCAGAGACTAATTTCTCAATCCTTCCCCTCAATTATTGGTTTTATTTAAATTCAGGTTGCAAAGCTGTTAGAAAAGAAGAAAAATCCTAGCTCAAAATTTAAGCTGAAAAGTATTCTATGAGAGTCTTTTAGGCAGACACCATCTTTGTTTAAGATTTAAGACAGTTCTTTCATATGATTGGTGCATATAAATTAACTTAATGGGGTTAATGCATCACATAGTTTTACTGAGACCAAGATCATAAACTAGGATGTGCTGGCTTTGGAATCATACAAAATGCATGTTTGCTGGTTACAGTTTCATGGCTGAACCTCTCATCAGGTTTACTATGGACAGGATAAAATTATGTAAGAGTTGTTAATACTTTTTTAACTTCAGCATTAAAACCCTTGTATAATCAGGGAAAGAAAATTAAGATACTGTAATGGTAGTTAAGGAAGAAGGTAAAATTTCAGTGGGGGGGGAATCAACATTTATTATTTATTTAATGAGAAGATATCCATCTTAATCCAGAGGAGAAGGAGCAATTCAAATCAGATTGTACAGAAGATGAATTTGCACATTCATTATTAAATTCCTGGAGTATTTCATCTGAGTGTAATTGTTTTCTTTTAGATAGAACATTTTTTTTACATGTGCATAGTGTGATAACATTAGCTTCACCCCACCCCATTTGACCTGGAAGTAATAAAATTATTGATTTGGAATGGAACTGTCTTATTCCAGCACAATATGAAATGAATTGCAATATGAAATAATACTTACCATTCATACTCTGCTTGTACATTCACAAATTGCATTCTTAAAATATTTACTTAGCAGCAAATCCATTTAACTGGAACCTGAATGGATAGGATGTTTTGAAAATATAAATTTAATCTCTGCAAACATAGCAGGCAATATTAGTAAAAAAAAAAAAATTAGAAGTCCCCGTTTGTTGTCATATGTAATTTTCGTCACCTATGACCTAGTGGTGGGTTTCAAAATTTTTTACTACCGGTTCTGTGGGTGTGGCTTAGTGGGCATGGCATGGCTTGGTGGGTGTGGCAGGGAAATAATACTGCAAAATCCCCATTTCCTCCCGATCAACTGGGTCTTGGAAAGCAGAAAATAGATGGGGGCGGGGCCAGTCAGAATTTTTACTACCGGTTCTCCGAACTACTCAAAATTTCCGCTACCGGTTCTCCAGAACTGGTCAGAACCTGCTGAAACCCACCTCTGCTATGACCCTATATAACTTTCTCAGATGCATGGTTTATATAGCAAATAACTGAATATGCCTTTCAAGGTACAAAAACAATAGAACAGTTTTATGTAAAAAACAAAACAAAATTTAAGAAGTTTAATGCATAAAGAGCCTTTGGAATATTCTTATTTTCCACGCTGGATAGGATATGTGTGTTTGTTTGTTTGTTTTTTAATTTATATGCCACCCTTCTCTGGAGACTCAGGGTGGCTTATAATACATTAAGCAATAGCCTTCATACTTTTGTATATTTTATACAAAGTCAGCTTATTGACCCCACAACCGGGTCCTCATTTCACCCACCTTAGAAAAGATGGAAGGCTGAGTCAACCTTGAGCCTGGTGAGAATTGAACTGGCAGTAATTGCAGGCAGCTGGATGTTAAATGCTGCCTTAGTAGGAGGCATTAGCCTGCTACACCACTCAGGCTGCACTTGCTTTATGGAAATAATTTTATTTTTCCCTACTTGCAGTAAGAACATTCTAAAGCTAAAGCCGAGTGGAGAATTAACCATTGTCAAGCTGCAATTCTGGATTGTAATTTGTGACAGCATACAAATTACAGATATGAGAATAACCAAGAATCACTTACTTATAAGCACATTGTTTGATTCTAAACTTCACTTTCCCAAAGATACTAAAAAAACCCTTTGTAAGATGTAGTTTTAAGGAGTAAGTGTTCCATTTTCTTCCTTTGACTTATACATTAGTGCAAACCAGCCAGTACATTTATACTGGCAAAGAAAAGCATTTGGGGAAGACCTTTGAACAATAGTTGTAAAAGCCTGATATATAGAAGACTATATTTTGGCCTTGAATAGCCTCAAAGAAGATGTGACTCCCTAGGAGTGAACAACTGCTTATTTTAGACGTCATTTCTTCCATGCCTGTGTTTAATACAAATAAGTGGTTTCTTTTTATTTTCAGGATAATATTAAAATACACCAACCATCTCTTTTTACTAGGCTATGAACATAAGCACAATTGGTATAGAATTGTGAGGTTGGACTTCCCCACTCCAAAAAAAAGGGCATAAAAAAACATATTACATATGAAATATCTTTTTCCAGCCTTGGGAGGAAATACACTGGTTTAATCCATCCTCGGGATAACACAGAGTTGCTTTGAGGAAATGTTGGCATCAATGTTCTCTCTGTTCTGAATGCTTTGCTTTTGTCACATGGATTATTGTGTCATGTGTTGTGTTTCTTTCCAAATTATTTTCAGCATAGCCCATACAGGGGCAGGGATCAGTTCCATTTCTGCTGCTTTTGGCTGAGAATAGATGTGACTCAGATGCTGGGTGGAAATAACACATAATGAAAAGTCCCTTTCTTTATTCTCTACTCAGGAGAGTACCAGGATGTGCCAATTGCAATGGGAATATTGTTACTGGATTGCAGCCTTCATCTCTTTTACTAAGCCAGCTTCATGTTTTCCGTTTATTAATAGCAATGCACTTCTGTTTTAGATATAAAGCAAAGTAGGAAGTGGTAGGAAGAAAGGAGAACTCTCCACCCACTCTTTTTCAGATTTTCAGCTCAGCTGCAATACCTGATCAGCCTGGGTTTTTTTAAAAAAAAACTTTATTCCCTCCAGCTCTCCTGGTAGGGAATGTTTATTTATTTGGGAATTAATTATTCAGTTTGCTTATTAGACTAATAGCAAAACTGCCAGCTATGCCACACAAATGGATATTAAAGAGAGATCTTTAATTTTAAATCAAGGCTAGAATTGTCTAAGGTGAAGAAGTAAAAGTAACGTCAGATGGGTTGTGAATGAGGGTTAGGTCTGGAGAAGAATTGTTCGTCTAGCACAGTGCTTTTTAAATTTAGCAACTTTAACATGTGTGGACTTCAAATCCCAGAATTCCCCAGATAGCTCTGGTCCAAGTAGAACAGGGCTGTCAAACTTGCCCAGATGCATCATGCACTGGCCATGCCCATGCCCATGCCCAGTTTAGCGAAAGGAGAAAAAGTCACGATAAATCATGTGACAATGCCGTGACAACACAAATTTGACACCCCTGAAGTAGAAGAAGTGCAGGTGGTGACTACTAGCATAAATACCCATTTTCCTTTGTTGGCAGCCTTGAGACTGTGACTCAGGAGGAAAAGGACTGGAAGACACATAACCAAGATTGTCTGGTCAGCAGCTAACTTGGTGACCAATAGTTTTATATGCACGTGCTATAAGAGTGCTGCATACCTTTATTAGACTACATGGGGAAGGTGAACAGTACCAGGTTCAGGGGTGGGTTCTATTTATCTTTACTACTGGTTTGCAACAGGGCCGCACGCATGTGCAGAAGCATTCTGATGATGATGGGGTCGGTGGGCGGAGCCTCCCGCTGGTTTTACTACCAGTTCTATAGAACCGATGCAAACTGGGGGCAACCCACCACTGACCAGGTTGGTTTGGCTTTCTCAAGACACAAGTCACACTTTGTTTGCATTATTCTAGGGCAGTTGGCTTTCCAAAAATCCAAACATCAACCTCTAAAAAATTATTTTCCCATATGTAAATACTGAGGTTAGCAGTCTTGTACTTACTTATCTCAATAGATTTCCCTTTAAAAAGATGTACATGCTTGCAATATTTATTATTCTTAAATAAAAGTTGCAATACACAAAGTTGCAATAAGGTAAATACTTATGTATTGCCTAGGTAATTAAACACCATTCACGAGAGCAAACTCATAAGGTTTTATGTTTTAAGCATGATAGACAAACTTTAAACACCATTTTATTACCAAAAGTTCCAAAATCGGAATTAAACTTTGCAGGAATCATTAAGCCGGGGTGTCAAACTCGCGTTGTCATGGCAGTGTCATGTGACATATTGGGACCCTTTTTCCCCTTCACTAAACCGAGCATCGGCATGGCCAGGGCAAGACACATCCGGCCCGTAGGCTGCAAGTTTGACAGCTCTGCATTAAGCCATCAAATAATGTTGCAGTTAATATATAACAATGAAAATTTTAACCCTGTAGTATATATTTCCCTTTAAACTCACATGTAATGCAAAGAAAGTTGTAGAAAGCATAATATTTATTGATTCCAAAAATAATACAATAATACTATTGTTCAAAAAAAGAAATTTGCTAAAATATTTAGAGCCAGAATGGATTTTAAAAATTAGAGGAAGCTGCAACATTCCCCCTGTTTATATGTTTTAGCATGCCATTTGATTTAGTTTCATCTATGTATTCTCTTGAAATAGAATTTAAACAGTCCAGGATAGACTGGGATTTTGTATGCTCTTTTGGATCAATATCCTTTGTGTCATATTTCTTTAGTGATATCTAATGAAGCACACCACAATCCAGCAGAAAATAACGTTTTTTTGTAAAATGACAGTTGGATTTAATTATAACAAATTTTTATTTGAATCCAATCCTTAAAACCAATTTTCGTTTAAAATGATGCCATTTTCTTTCAAGCTCTTGTTTTGGTGGCTGCATATTAAGAAAGGTAATTACAATCAATATACAGAGAAATGAATAGAATATTTAGAGGTGGGTAGAATCCTCTTCATTTTCAAGGCTAACCTTGGCAATCTGTATCTTTTCTTCTCAATTCCTAATGTTTAAAGTGGGAAAAATAATTTATAGTGAATGAAAAGATATCTTGTGAATGAAATCAATACGGCAAACAGAATAAAGATGGATCATGAATTATATATAAAATAAGCACAGAATTTAAGAGTTAGAAGAGACCTTAATCATTTTGTTCGATGTTTCTCAACCTTGCTAACTTTAGGATGAATGGACTTCAATTCCCAGAATTTTCCAGCCAGCTGGGAATTCTGGAAGTTGAAGTCTACACTTCTTAAAGTGTGCCAAGGTTAAGAAGCACTTATTTAGTCCCTTCCCTGTAGAATAACAGAATAACAGAGTTGGAAGGGACCTTGGAGGTCTTCTAGTCCAACCCCCTGCTCAGGCAGGAAACTCTCTACAATTTCAGAGAAATGGTTGTACAAGCTCGTCTTAAAAACTTCCAGTGTTGAAACATTTACAACTTCTGGAGGCAAGTTGTTCCACTGGTTAATTGTTCTAACTGTCAGGAAATTCCTCCCTTAGTTCTAGACTGCTTCTCTCCTTGATGAATTTGCATCCATTGCTTCTTGTCCTGCCTTCAAGTACTTTGGAGAATAACTTGACTCCCTCTTTTTTGTGGCAATCCCTATATATTGGAATACTGCTATCATGTCACCCCTAGTCCTTCTTTTCATTAAACTAGACATACCGAATTCCAGCAACCATTCTTTTAGCTTTCAATCCCCTAATCATCTTTGTTGCTCTTCTTTGCACTCCTTCTAGAGTCTCAATATCTTTTTTACAACATGGCGACCAAAACTGGATGCAGTATTCCAAGTGTGGCCTTACCAAGGCATTATAAAGTGATATTAACATTTCACATGATCTTGATTCTATCCCTCAATTAATGCTGCTTAGAACTGTGTTGGCTTTTTTGGCAGCTGCAGCACACTGCTGGCTATATTTAAAAGATTGTCCATTAGGATTCCAAGGTACCTCTCTCAGTTACTACTATTGAGCCAGGTACCACCTAAACTATATCATTGTTGATATAGTTGATCATTGTTTAGGATTTGGGAGGGCAGTAAATTCCAAGTACAGTATGTTTGTTTAGCAAGTCATAGTATTTAACCCTTCTACAGTAAATAATAGATAATCTGCAATGCTTTTAATATCTGCTAGATATCTTGTAACAGACTTTCTATTGGCCCTTTAAGATAGAAGCACAACTATGGTTAGTAAGTCTGTCTTTATTTAAGATCTTGCAAGAATCAAAGTATTTTTCCCCTTTTCCTTTTACTGCCCGGAAAGAACAATGCACTTTGCAATAACACAATGGCTCAAAAGTAGCATCATCTCTGACTTGCTTTCCTACAGTTATGAAGTCAAAATCATTTGATATTAGAGTTGTAAGGAGAAAAACATATTCAGTAGATGATTAAGAAATACAAGCTTAGCAGTAAATAGAAAATATTGATTACTTTACACTCTGACTGAAAATATATCTTCCTTATTCTCTCATAATAATGTAACATGGCACTTTCAGAAATACAGAAATATAGAGGGAAGAAAGTAACCTTGAACAGTGTAAAGATCTAAAGATTAAAGCTGATGAGGCCAAACTAGAGGGAACCATTATGTCAGAGTGCATAAGGTCCTTTCCCAAACCACCAATAGAAAGGCCATGTCTTCATTGACTCAGAAAATTAGGAGGAAAAGGCTTAGAATTTAAACCCTGAAATATTAGACCTATAGTATATAAACATTTTGACTTCTGGATCATACAGCAAGAAAACCACCTGTGTATGTGTACGGATGGCTTTATTCTTGTTTATATTAAAAAGACCAGCACAATTATGTCTAAGAATCTTGATAGTGAAAATAGGTTGTTCTTATATGCAATGGTATTATGATGAGATTTGATAATTATGCAAGGTCACTACAAAGCATGTTACAATTATATCGCAAAATGTATTGGTAATACTATTGGAATAAGTCTAATTTGTTGGGAATCAGACTGCATACACATTTTATAATGAATATAAGGAAATGAAATATACTTTAATGCGGCGGTCCCCAATCTTTGTAGCTTGACAATCTGGCTTGGGGGTGGAGAGGGGAATTGGGCCGCCCGAGTGGCGTGCGAGTGCACATGCATGCAGCTCAACTTGCTCGAGTAACCAGCCAGCAAATACAGTACGTATGTGAGTGCCCGGCAGCCCACTGCTTGCACAAGTTGATTTGCACACGCACACAAACGCATTCCAGCCAGCCTTTTGCACGGCCCAATTCTAAATAGGCCACGGCTCAGTAGTGGGCTCCCAGGGATTGGGGATCCCTAATTTAATGTACATGATGGCAAACATTATGGCAACGGCTAATTTCTATCCTATAAAGCTTACTCTAAAGTGGTCCCAGAATTATAGAAACAATTTGGAGCATTATTTAACTGATAGAAACAGATAGCCTTAGACAGGATTTTTTTAAAAAAAAAAATCACCTAAATTTAAGACATCAGCAACAGGAATCATAGAAAATCTTAAGCCAAACCAGCATTTGGACTGCACTTTAGATGCCGATTCTTCCCAAATTCTAATTCCTAAGATTGAGAACTTTAATAAACAACAGCCCTATCACTTGGGTTGCCAGTTGTGAAGAGTAATAGAGAGATTGGGCTCTTAGCTAAAAAAAAAAAATCTTCAAGCGGATTCTGCATTAAAAAAAAAATAATAAACTCGAAGAATTGAAACATGGCACTCCTCTGGACCAGTTAGAAGAACAACCTGGTTCTTTGAGACTCACTTGAATGGTGTTCTCCAATAGTGACTCCTAAACTTGGTGATTTACAAGATTACAATTTCTTCAAAAGCTTCCAACAAACTTTGCCTCTGCATTTTTTTCCCTCATTATGAGCCAAGAGACACACATAGGCCCGAAGCTTCTATTGCAGTTAACAGTATGTGAGTGTGTTTGTGGATTGAGAAACAAATAACCTTAAAAAGATTTGCATCTCATCTGCCAATAATTTTCTGTTTTTTGGTCTGTGACATATGTTGCGTTTCTTTAATAAGTAAAACTGGCAGAAGTTTTATGTGCCGCCAGGGTCCAAAGCCATATTTATAACTTCAGCTAAGCTAGGATATCTTCAGGCACATATTAAATTATTAACACAGACAAATGCAACAGGAAAGGCAATTTGCCACATATATATGGCAAATTGTCTTTACTATTACATTAGTACACAGAGAGACTTCTGAATTTTATTATTTAAGTATTTTATCACAGATTAAAGCCAGTTAATAAACATCTTTTGTAAGATGTGAGAAGAAAAAAAGAACATTTTGTTTTTTTTAATTTTTAACAAGTCAGAAACTCTTTAAAGTCTCTTTAAAGAGACTTTAAACTTTACAACTTTAAAACCTGTGGACTTCCCCCCTTTTATAAAGAAATGAATAATTCATTTCTGAAATAAGCATTTAATGCTTCCTAACCTAAAAAGCGATGGTGTATCACCAAATTTTGTTTTTCCTCACTTAAAAATAAAATCCTTAATACTTATAACAATTATTGTAACTTTTGAATTCTAGGTACATTTAGTTAGAACGTATTACACATCAGCTTAATGCAGGGATGTTTGTCTTGCATATAGTATCCATTTTTGTCTGTTACTGCACTTTTACATTACAAATAGAAATAGCAAGCATATGAGCTTTGATAATGGTATTTAAAATACCAACCAAATCTTTATTATGATCAAAGACCAATATAAGATGGGTTGGTTAAGATATTTGTCTATGTTTTATGCAGCAAGATCCTTATTTAGTGTTCTGAAGGATTAAATGGAAATAATAGCATAAGACCAAGTATAGGCCAAAGAGCCTTGGTGGCACAGTGGTCAGAATGCAGTACTACAGACTAACTCTGCCCACAGTATGGAGTTCAATCTGATGGGGCTCAAGGTTGACTCAGCCATCCAGTCTTCCAAAATTGGTAAAATGAGGAAACAGATTGTTGGGGGCAATATGCTGACTCTGTAAACCACTTAGAGAGGGCTGTAAAATACTATGAATTAGTATATAAGTGCTATTGCTATTGCTTCATATAAGACTAAATAGCTTCCTATGCAATTTTAATACAACAAAGTATAATTTCTGAGTTGATCTTGGGACGTTGATTTAATTGTGTAGCAATAGTGAAATTCAGTGTCCCATAAGTCATGGGAGACTTTATACAACCACTTGAGATTTTACGTTTTAATTTTCAAGCTTTAATTTATGGTTATGTACAGTATTCAAGTGTATTGCTTTTTACCGAAAGTTGTCAAACCTGCAGCAAATACATTTAGAAATCAAAATTTTGGGCTTCCATGTATTCTTTTGCCATGATGTACAAGAAAAAAATCTATTCAATATGTTTAATTGGAAAAAGAAATCAAATTTGGAACAGTGGAAAGATGGAGTGGTATGTCTTTCTCAAACCCTCCTATATAACAATTTTACATAGCCTATCAACTTTTTATTTTTCAATTGATTTCTTATTCAGTTGTTTTGTATCTCATTATCTTTAAATATTTTTCTGATAAATTTCCCATGAACTTTCAACTTCAAATGATTTCACTGCCATGTGTACTATTAGACTCAAATACAATGTAAGAAATTGTAATTGTTGATTATTAATTTTAGAATCATTTATATATTCCAAAATACATAAAACTGTTTAATAATCTTTAGTGTTGAGATCCTGAATGGCTCATGGGAGGTCCAAGTTTGGAACAAATAATATTCTTCTAATATATTTTCCTATAGGACCTATACTTTCTCTTCCTGAAGTTTTCCTTTTTTATTCTTTCCACTTTTTTTCCCTTGTGTTTCTATTTCCAAGAGTCACTCTTTATACTATCAAATAATGATATGTCATGCATTCAAAACCTCTGATCACCTTTGTATCCTTGACTAATTCACTCAGTCTTTCATCATAGATGAATAAATCAGTCATGCTTTTACATTCATTAGTCTGTCAAATGAATGTGCATAGTTAGAGATGTTTAAATGATGTGTTTGAAACAGACTTTTTTTTCCCTAAGCAAATGCTTATCAAACCATCAGCTCTGGCATTTACCCTTGGGTCTCCAATTGCCCTATCACTTTTTATATATGCACTTACCTTACTCCCACCCATCTACTCTTCCCACTTATAGAGTAATTATTAGAATAATTGATAGAATTGCATTCATTCAGAATATTACACAATTTTTCCCACGTCAATACCTGATCTTCTCATTATAATTGTTCACTGGAAAACACAAGTTATGAATTCCTGCACTTACAACTAATCTAGATCAGGGGTGCCCAACGCCTGGTCCATGGACCAGCACTGATCCACGGCATGCGAGCAACTGGGCCACGCAAACAAGCAAAGCCCCATTCACAGGATGCAGGCAGCATGTAAAACCATGCCCCTCCAGTCCATGGAAAAACCATTCTCCATGGAACTGGTCAATGGTGTCCAAAAGCTTGGGGTCACCAATCTGGATAGCAATAAAGCATACATGTGACCATCATTTTAATCCTTTTATTTATAACTAATCCTGTTCGTTTCATTGAAATAAAACTTTTTGTCTTTTATTTCTTTTCTTTTTTCCTTTCATTTAATTAATTCTGGCTGCTATATTGTCTTCCCATATCATGGTAATCAAGAAATGGGACCATCAATATTGACCTCCACCACTCATCATACTCAGTTGAGATTTTCACATTGTGTTTTGCCATTGTTGTGTCTTTTTTTATGTGCTGTTTTGGAGTTTTCTGCTTTTTATATGTTTTAACAATTATAAACTACACAGAGTCATTGGGAGTTAGGCATCATATAAATTTAATATATTACTATGGATGATTACACAGTCAACCAGGTGTTTAGATTGGACTTGGTACTTTTATACATCTACTCAGTCCTTCCCAAGAACTTGGGAGAGGCAGATATTGTTGTTTGATAGTATTAAAAGTACTATCTACTACAGATGTAAGCTGTTCCAAGTAAAGCTTCCTGTTACAATTCAGTGATGGTGGCTTTGTTTGTATTTTGTGATTTTCTTCAGCTTTTTCTTTTCTATTTTGCTGCCTCCAAATATTGCAGGGTCCCCTATCAGATTTTTTTTGTTTTTCTTATCAACAGTTGTTAAGTCTGGGGTGTTGTGTGGTGGATGTTTGTCTGTTGGCATTCCAAAGTCTCAGAAATACTTTGGCTTCTTCATATTCCCCCCCACCTCCCCATCTCTGAAAAAAATGGTTCCTCAGATAAGCTGAGCCCAAGATGTCCCAAAGGTGCTTATTCTGGAGGCAACTGGACTGAGCATCTCCACAGACTTTTAGCTGTACAATTTGGAATGAACACCCTTTGAATGGTGTGGGAGTAGGAATGGTTTTCCAGAGGAAAAAATGCAGACTACAGAAACCAGAAGCACCACTCAGGTGACCCTGAGGACACAAATAAACCTCCAAGTGCTTCAAGGACCCTTTAAAAGGATGCAAATCAGAGGTGGTATTCAGCAGGTTCTCACCAGTTCTGGAAAACCAGTAGTGGAAATTTTGAGTAGTTTGGAGAACCGGTAAATACCACCTCTGACTGGCCCTGCCCCCATCTATTCTCTGCCTCTCAAGTCCCAGCTGAATGGGAGGAAATGGAGATTTTGCAGTAACCTTCCGCTGGAGTGGGGAGGGAATGGGGATTTTACAGTATCCTTCCCCTGCCACGCCGACTAAGCCACACCCACCAAGCCATGCCACAACCACCAAGCCACACCCACAGAACTGGTAGTAAAAAAAATTTGAATCCCACCACTGATGCAAATGACCAGCTGTCTGCAAGGAATATAAATCCTTCCATTCCCCATTATCCTGTTAGAGCCAAAGAAGTTTTTTGGATGAGAAGCAAAGCGCCTTTGAAAGAAAAAACAAGAAAGTCCAATTGCCTCCTGAAAAAGCATCTTTGGGACAACCATGACCTGGATGACTGAGAATCTCTACAGACACTGAGCCCAAGGTATTTCTAAGTGCCACCAGCACCTTGAAATGTACTTGGTTGAAGACTCTTGAAGATTTAATGTTAGCTCCAGGTTGGACATATCATACTACAAATACCAGTTTCAGGGGAATGATGAGAGGAGAGGATTTTGTCCTTTTTAACCTGTGCACCAGCACCCAAAACCATCTGACTGATCACTCTGAGAACAGCACATTTAAGATGAATTGTAGCCTGATTCACCAGAACTATCCTTATGTTCTTACGTTCTAAGAGTTTAAACCAGAATTTGAAGTTTTCACATGATTTTGGTTTGGTCTAAACCAGCAATCCCCAACTTTTCCAGCTTGGCGGCCCAGCCCGGCGGTTGGGAGTGGTGGCGTGGGAGTGGCAGGCACATATGCGCCTGCGCAGTTCCATTTGTGCAAGTGATGTGCACACTTGCCTATTTCTTCCGCGGCCTGGTTTCGAACAGGCCATGGTCCGGTAGTGGGCCACGGTCCGGGGACCGGAGACCCCTGTTCTAAACTCTTTAACCATATTTTCTGACTAAATGAGAAAATGTGGTTAGCTGAAGCTTTCTGAGTTTAAGTGGAGCATAATGAACCTGCAAGAAGGGGAAAGTTGCATATTTTGAAGTAAGGATACTTCATCTTATTAAGCCAAGATTAAGCCAGCATCTTATTGGTTTCTTTATATATTTATCGCATTTATAATCCAGCCACACTCTTAGGCTGTATTGCAGGGACTCAGTCAATTTTGTTGACTCTCCCAGTCCTTCTTCATCTTTTTTTTTGTTTGTTTGTTTTATTAGCTTCTTGCAATCACCTTGCAACTATAATTCATCTGGAGAAACAAGATAAATTGATGGTTGGTAACAAAATTACAGGTTTCTTGAAACTGGCAGTTCATGTTTGTGCTATGTGAAAAGCCAGTAAGTATAAACCTGTACAGAATTATCTACAGGAAACAAATTCAAGTGATAAGAGGTTTATATTAATTCAGAGGTATTCCTGAGGAATGTACTGTATAGACAAAACTATGAAAAAAAATTCATCAGCTGTAATCCAGGACAGTAGAGTATTTCTAATACTAGAAATAGTTCTAAAGTATTTCTTGCTCCATCTTTTTAATGTCTTATATAAATACATAGATAAATAAATGAATATTATTCCCACAAAATGAATAATCATAATTATTTCCATATCTGCACCCACAATACATGATTTAGAACAAGTTGTCCAGCCTCAGAATAATGTTAAATAAGTCTTTAACAAATATTTAAAGCCCTTCTAAATTTTGTATACCATTCTCCATAATGAACCAAGAGTTTTGAAAGTTTGACAATGTAATCATACACAGAGTCAATCGCAAATAATTTGAATTTCCAAACCAGTTCATAAGCATGATTTATTTCAGGATAATCTATCATTTCAGATCATGGCAATTTTTCTTTCGGTTTACAGGCTTCAGAATAAAAAACTAATTTAAACGTCCTTATTGGGTGGGGAGGAGGGTGTTTTATTAGGGGAAAAATAGGATTATTCTCCCTAGATTATTATAGGTACTTTATTAAAAATCTTTGCAACAAATATTTAATTTTTTTTCTTGGTAACTTTTCCTGTGAGATTTGTGCTCTGAGCAAGCTAAAATCTCTTGTCCATTTTTTTTAAAAATAAGAGTATGTGAATATTTGAAAATACAACCTCATGTTTGAAATGGCCTGGAGAATATCCATGATCCTGAATAATGTGAAATCCAATAAAATGGAGCTGAATATATAATACTACTAGTATGTGTCCAAATGGAAACACACATGACTGAACATAAGTAATGAGTCCAGGGAAGAAATTACTATTGTGAACTTTGTTTAATAGTAAATAGGGTTGTATTTAACATTGTATTCAAATTCTCCTGCCTACCTCCCCCCCAAAAAATCCTAAAATATTGTAAAGAAAGTTGAGTTGGATGTAGGTAAGTACAGGGCAGGCATGGAGGCTCAGGAAGGGTGAAAAATGGGCCTACCAGAAGTTCAGGAAGAGGGCCTCTAGAGCTTGGGGAGGCCGTTTTCACCCTCCCAGAGGCTCAAGGAAAGCCTCTGGAGCACGGGGAGGGCAAAAATGCCCCCCCCCCGCCATGGTGCAGGAGGCTGACTAGGTCATGCCCACCATAGCCATACCCACCCAGCAACCGGGCAGAGAACCCCTTGCCAAAATTTTTGAAGCCCATTCCTGGTCTTCTCTATATTCCTTATATAAGGACTATCTGAGTCCTTATATAAGGAATATAGGCCAGGACTGCTCCCACCCTACTGGCCTTCCAGAAAATGGTGAAAACCTGGCTTTTCCAGCAGGCTTGGGGCCATTGATCTCATCACTGCGATCTTGCAAGATCCGGTCATGAGTGGTGTGTATGGCTTTTTAACGTCTCTTATTGTATATTGTTTATACTGTCTTTGTTGTAAGCCGTCCAGAGTCCTCGGAGAGTTGGGCGGCATAGAAATACGAATAATAAATAAATAATAAATAAATATCTATGATTTGCTCTTTATCATTGCATTTATGTTACATTTAATATCTTTCCTACAAGAAACTAAGCATTCTGTATCTTCAAAGTGGGTTAGGTAAGAATGACTGACCCAGGTCATCAAAAGATCTACTCAGCTGAGCTGCAGTTTGAACTTTGGTCTTGACTGTTCTTCTTTTTCTATTCTGCTTGGTTTTCTGGGAATTGAAGTCCAAATTTGAGGAAGAGCTAATACTATAAGAAATATCTGTGAACTGTAGATTAGAAAACTGTGTTTGATAATGTTTGCGAGTAAGAAATAGCAGCATTTGTGCACAATTTATTAGATTTCCTATGAAAATTACTGCAAATGCTGCATAGTGGAATTCAATAGGCAACATTACCATCTTGCTTAAATTTTCTAGAAGAACAGCATCCCAATTCTTAGAAGGTCATCTTTCTCTAACAGCTATTAAAAAAAACCTATAATGTCATCGTCCAATGGAAAATACATTTTTTAACAATCAGCTTTATAGGAAGTATACAAGTTATATATAATCGACATGGGGGGGGGGAAGTTGTGAACCCTAAATAAGAGCACAAGCCATACTATGAATCTTATAAAGCAAAAAGGAATTTTATATCTTCAAGATTTGTTAACACTCAGTAACATAGGCCCATTAGCCAAACATTTTTTAAAAATGAATTCTATACCATGATCACTTTTTATTTCAACATTGCATTAATCTTGTTTCCTTTAGAAATTTAATTTTTCTAATTTTCATTTAGAAAATTAGAATATTAATATTAAATATTTAGAAAGCTGTAATTCCTGTTATAGTGTTAGACTTTTTCCCTTTATCCATTTTATAAAGGTCCTTACAAGAATCTTTCTTCCACAGAAAAAAATTATGGGAATATATATCTTCTCACATAAGAACCGATCACATTGTCCTATGTTACTACAGAAAAGACAGTGCAAAGAAATAATGAATAATAGAGGTTTGAGCACATATATTTTGGAGATCATGATTAATTACTAAACTTTCTAATATATTGATCAAAGCATACAGTCAAAATAGGAGTAATTGAAAGTATTGAACGTTAGTAATCAGATCTTCAAATGCCACATCAAACTCAAGCACTGGAACCATTTGCTATCAGATAGCAACACAAATAAAACTTCCAGATCTTATTTGGCTCTTAATAAAGGGTATTAGCAAAACGTTTACTTTTAAGAAATTTCTTTTGGAATTTAGGAGGTTATTAACTCCTTGAACCACCAAGTCTACAAGGGGTTAGAATTATTTCTGGCTGCCTCCTCTTCCTCCTCTTCTTCCTCCTCCTCTTCTTCCTCCTCCTCCTTTGAGTGCAACCCTCAACAAACTATGGACGTCAAATCAGTAAAAGTTACATACTTCTGAAGGAACATGCACTCCTATTGAACACTCAATTTCCTACATGGAAATTCAAGTTGTAAGTTTCAATGCTATAGGGTGACTAGCACCAATGAACACATATGTAATATGTTTTATTTAGTGATCTAAAGTTAATGAATTAGAGCAGAAACACCAAATGTCAAATGAGAGGAAGCTTTGTTGAACTATATCACATATAAACACATTTTGTTTCAGCACAAAAGTTCCACGTTAAAAAAAAACCATTTACTTTCCTTGGAATCTTTTTCATTTCAATTGTTGCACCACTTTCATTTCAATTGTTGCTTCTTTCTGAATTATTTGCACGTGATACCAGAATGGGAGCACCATCAAAAAATTACATAGACAAATACAATTAGCTATGTGATGATATGATCCATGGGAACAATTCAGACATAATCAGTAAATGTTCTCAAAGAGTGACCAAAAGAAAAACCGGGGGGAGGGAGCTCAAAAGTGCATCATTTTGAAAAAATAATACTGTTATTGTATAAGATATAATTTCATGTCATTAAGAATACAATAGAAAATGACACAAAGTAATTTTTTGGGGGGAAAATAATATGAATATAGTAACCCTTGTGAAATCCTCATGGAGAAAACAGAAGGCAAGATATTGGAGCATAATGTGGTATGCACCTGCTGTACTATTCAACTACTTAGTACCCAGAAGGTATAATAACAAAGATACAATTCAGCTTGGAATCCTGAGATGAAAAGGTCTTAATTGTAGCATGGCAGGAACCAGAAAACAGTGTGAGGCATGACAATGAAAGAGATGGCAGGATTGATTTTTTTAAAAAAAGAAAAGCAGAGGATGAAGCAATGCTCTTGGGAGACAGCAATGATTTTTCGCAAAGCCTTGACACTATTTAAAAAATGAAAACAACCTTGTAGAAACAGGTTGTGGAAAGATAATGTGGTTCGGATTTAAGCTTTTCTTATTGTTAAGTCCCGTCTTCCAAATAATCTATTATTGCAGTTAGTGCAATAACAATTCCTGAATTTTCACAGCAAACCTTCCCTCTGGCTAGACTGCATCTGCAGGATATGATGACTGAGACATAAGGGAGCTGGCAAGTACAGAAACCAGTAGTGACAACATAGAGTATTTCTTGGTCTTAACACTGTTAGCAAACAGTCTAATTAAAGTAGAACTGCCATGTTTCATTATTGATATCCTCCTGGCTCAGAGGAGAAAGGCTTCACTGGGGAGTTGCAAGTGACATCCATTTAAGTCTTAAATAGAAAGGATGAATAGGAATACCCAGCATGTCTAACAATGAAACTCATCCTTCTTTCTTTTGACTCTCGTCTGCTACTCCTAACTTTCCCAAGGCTATTCACTGTCATATTAATGAATGTTCAATATTAGCATTCACAAGTGGGTGTTTATTAATGCAGAGGTTGATGCTACTGATAAATAGATCGAGCCAGGTGATTTCCTAAATTAAAGCAAGTTTCTGCAAACCCACAAGAATATTGAAATTGGGATTAGGGACTGGGAAGGCAGATTCTTACTACTCTGAACTACTCTGGTGTTTATTGCACTGTAGCACCACTACCACCTGTGACCAAATTAGGTACTGCAGTTCTTCTTAGCTTTGATATTCAAATGCAAAAGAGCTCAAATCAGACTAATGGTTTTATTTGTTGCTTTTAACATTTATTTTTGAATTGGTGATATGTAGACATTGAGCCACAGCCTGAATCAATGGTTATGATAATCAAACAATGAAATGTGTGACGATATATGTCATAGAATATATTAAAGAGATGACGTGTGCTTTTGCGTACCTGCGTGTTCCATGAAAGCAGTACGATAATGCTGTAGCTTGAGAATTACAGTTCTATAGTTATTGTTCCATATTCTAGGAAGCAAGCTTCGGCTTTTCAGAGGATGAGTTATTTTCATTTACTAGTTAGTTAGTTAGTTAATCATCTCAATCTCATATAGTCCACATAATTTAGAAATTCTAGAATAATAGCAAAAATAGTGAATTATAATAACTTCAGTAACAAAAATGGACAAAATGTAAAGGTGGGAAGATATTGCAGAGTATATAATTTTAAAAACTTGACCATGACATGGAATATCTATTTGCCAAAAGCTACTTAGGACTTTAATCGTGTTGTATTAAGTTGTGTACTTATTAAAGTATTACATTTCTAAGGTTCCATATCAACTCTTTATATTTTTTTGCACCTCTTATAGAACCTAACCCACAGGTCAACTTGGGAAACACTCCCTTTGCCCTTAGTTCTAGTTATTCTAATCATTAAAAATGATGGTTACTTCACTACCTGTTTTAGAATAGAGAATAGAGAAAGATATGTCTTTAATTCACTTGGGTGTCTATTCCTCTCGTTTATTTTCTTTCACTTATGGTACCTCACTTGCCAAAAAAGCCATGAATCACGACAGTCAATCACTATACATTGATTTGTACACCTAGCCACCTTTGGCATACTATAGGTAAAGAAAGATTTAAATCAAGCTGAAGAATTTCTGCATCTAAAGAGAAGCAGACATATTTAAACCTTCGCATTAAAACAGGAACCTGGTATAAAATATTCTTAACAGCCTGGTTATTTAAGAGCAAGTTTAAATACTCCAGATTAATGTTCTACTCCTTGTATGCAGTTTCCAGGATTGTTAGAACAGGAAAAACCAGCTGAAAACAGAAGTGCAGTCATTCAAAATACCTCCGTCCATCTGTCCCCCCCAAACACACAATTACTGTATATTCCTAGAAATTTACAGCAGGATCCATTTTAATCTCCCCTAATAAAACTGTTATGAAATGGACCTTAAAGGATAATTTCACATATCACATAACTGAACCTAGATCATGATGGAAGTAGCCTGTGCTTTAAAAGAGAATTGAATGAACTGTGGCTACCAGCGCTCTTGTTTCTGACTCCTAGACCCTCTGAACATAACAAAACTGAAAAATGACAGCAGGGTTTCATGCCATTTACATATGGGAAACCCATGATCATGTAAAACAATCATACAATTGTGCTTTTTTATTATTTAATCTGAACCTAAGGAAATAGTCCCTAATTCCTCTTAGAATCTCAACTGTCTACAAATGTTATCTGGTCTCATCCGTTTAATAGCTATACACCTCTTTTTTTAAAAAAAGGTTCATGGTTTTCATCTATTTTAAAATATTTTAGAATATACACACCAGTAGTGGGTTCCACTTACCTTCGCTACTGGTTCGCAAATGTGACCACGCACACGCAGTGCTTCTGCACCTGCGCAGAACATTCTACACATGCACAGATGGTCTGTGATAACATCTGGGCAGATGGGCGGAGCCTCCCGCCACCACCGCTACCAGTTTCGCACAAACCAGGGCGAACCAGTAGGAACCCACCACTGATACACAATTGTAAAGCAGAGATGTGGCAGATTTTAGAAGTGTTCCTTATTTCATCCAATACTTTTTTTTTTTTTTTTGCAAAGTAGACATTGGTTCGAAGAAAAATGCAATTTGAGCAAATGATGAGAGGAACAATTGCATGCATGTCTACTATTCTAAGTTTGGTTATACTATTATAAAGCTTTGCTTCTCTAGAAATCAAAGCTTTTTCCATTTTCATTTAGTAATTGTCTCACCAGTCTTCCCAAAACACAAGGAATAAAAGGGAGACAGATGCCTCACTGACAAATAGTTTCTAATTTCAGAGGGCCCTTTCCCACCAAAGCATTGTGCCCAGCTCTTTGATTCTGCAAATTTGTCATGGTTTCAAATATTTCCATTTTTATAGAGGAGAAAGAGAGAGGGAAGAAGGGAGGTTTACTTAACCTGATTTTTTAAACTTTTTTTAACATTAATATTAATTTTTGACCTAATTGTTAGATGGAGAAGACACACACACAATTTATATGAATTGAGCAATAAAAGTGAAGTGAGGAAACAATTTTGAGGGAGCTCAAAGTACAGAACAAACTGGAATTGTGTTCAGGGTATACAGGTAGTCCTTGACTTATGACCACAATTGAGGCCAAAATTTCTGTTGCTAAGTGAAACATTTGTTAAGTGAATTTTACTCCATTTTACAACCTTTCTTGCCACAGTCCTTAAGCGAATGACTGCAGTTGTTAAGTTACTAACACGATCGTTAAGTGAATCTGGCCCCCCACTGACTTTGCTTGTCAGAAGGTCACAAAGGATGATTTCATGACCCCAAGACACTGCAACCGTCATAAATATGAGTCAATTGCCAAGCATCCAAATTTTGATCACATGACCATGGGGATGCTGTAATGGCCATAACTGTGAAAAATGGTCATCAGTCACTTTTTTCAATGCAGTTGTAACATTGAATGGTCACTAAATGAAATAAGTTGAAATAAGTTGAGGACTCCCTGTATTCAACACACACACACACACACAAACATTCACACACACACGTATAGTATATACAGTACAGGGGTAGATTCTACTTACCTTTACTACCGGTTCACAAAAGGGCCGCGCACTTGTGCGCACTTCGCTTACACATTGCTTGCACAGAAGCTTCTGCACATGCGCAGAAGAGTTCTGATGATGTCGGGATCGGTGGGCAGAGCCTCCCTCCGGTTTTACTACCGGTTCTATAGAACCGGTCCAAACTTGGAGCAACCCACCACTGATACAGTATATCTATATCTATTCATCTAGATAGATAGATAGATAGATGATAGATAGATAGATAGATAGATAGATAGATAGATAGATAGATAGATAGATAGATA
>WNWU01000043.1:5609162-5619304 GCA_012654045.1 Ptyas mucosa | reverse complement strand
AAAAAAAAGAAAGAAAGAGAGAAAAAAAGGAGGAGAAAGAGAGAGAGAGGGAAGGAGAGAAAAAAAAAGAGAAGGAGAAGGGGAGGGCGGAAAGGAAAAGGAAAGGGAAAGGGAAGGGAAGGGAAGGGAAGGGAAGGGAAAGGAAAGGAAAGGAAAGGAAAGGAAAGGAAAGGAAAGGAAAGGAAAGGAAAGGAAAGGAAAGGAAAGGAAAGGAAAGGAAAGGAAAGGAAAGGGAATCTATGAAGCTAAGAGAAAGGATGGGGTATAATAGCTCTAAATGGAGATAATTTGATTTTGTGGGATAAAGTTGAAATCATGCATGTAAGTGAAAGATTAAAATGTATTTCAAAAAGTAGGATGGAAGTTTTCTTCAGTGTGTATGTTATCCACAGGCTGGTGATAGTGACATTTTAGCCTCTTGGGAATGGTGAAAATGGAAGAATCAAATGTGCTTGGGGAAAAATTGTGCAACATCCTAACTGAATGCAATCTAGGAAAAATTATTCTCTTAGGTGATCTGAATAGCGAGTTGAGAATGAGATGAGATGAGACAATATACTGTAGATAAAAATATTGGGCTATTAAGACAGCCATGAACAAATGAGAATGAGAATTCTTTAGTGAGCATCTGTTCCAAATCTATTCTAATTCAAGAATAAGTGCATTCATGCACATAGTAAGGGAGTGAATATAAATTATTTAACTGTTTATGATTGGCTTAGACTGACCACCAGAAAGTACTACGAGATCAGTTTTGTCTTTTATTGGGACTCTTCAGAGACACGTAGTCAAAGTTATTCAGTGGGGATCAAATCCTCTATTGGGAATTGAATTAACAGACCTGCACACTTTTGATTCCTACCTACAGTGGTTTAGCTTAAAAACTATCCAGATCCTGACATGAAAAGGACATGAAAAATACCACACAGGATTTTCACTATTTACAAAATAGTGTCATTCCTAACCCCCTCCAAAAGGAAGGGATTGAACTTGTGCAAAACAGGGTAGATGATAGCATGACATCATATATCTGAATCTCTCTGCTCTGAGAGCTTAATGGAAAGCGAACTATACAGATAGTCCTTGTTCAATGACAATCGATTCAGCGACCATTCAGAATTACAACAGTGCTGAACAGACTTACAACTGTTCCTTGTAGTTGTGGAGGTGTATGTACGTGGAGGTGAGGAACACTTGTCCAAACAAAGCACCTGGCTACAGCTATTCAGTGTTCTTATTTTCCAAGAATACCAAAATCTATGTAAGACCTAGATCAGTGATGGCTCACCTTTTGGCCGTTGCATGCCAAAAGCGGGGGGGAGCGCGGGGGATCGAGCACGCACATGCCCACACCCACAATTCAATGTGCCCCAGCCCCATGCATGCACATGCAAACCCCCCCCCATGCGACCCCCACTTTTGGCATGCGATGGCACGATGGGCCCGGTAGGCCTGTTTTTTGCCCTCCCCAGGCTCCTAGAAAGCCTTGGGCAAAAATAGTCTTCCCCACCCACCTGGAGGCCAGAAACAGCCCATTTCCCGATTTCCAGTGGGCCTGAAAGGCCCAAAAATCAGCCGGCTAGTGTACACATGCATGCTGGAGCTGAGCTAGGGCAACACTCGCGTGCCCACAGATATGGCTCCGCGTGCCACCTGTGGCACACGTGCCATAGGTTCGCCATCACAGACCTAGATGAATGACTAAAAAGATTTCATTAAAGCTGACTCTTCATTTTACACCATATCTATTTACTTTATGATTTAAATTAAAACATTTTTAGAAACTGGAATTAAGTATACTATAAAGTTCTATGAGAGTTGTAGGCATAGTGATGCCCATCAGTACAAGACTAGGGACTCAGGCCATGAATGTTTAAGTGGAAAGAAGCTTTGTTATGATAAGTACTATAGATGTTCCCGCAGGACATGAGGCAATCCAGCAATGAAATTCTGTGCATCCCTACAATGTATTAAATGGGACTTGCTTTCAAATAAATTATTACATAGCATTATTTACATTTAGATTATCTTCCTTCCCAGTGAAGTTAACATCAAATTTTTAATTTCACAAAGATCTTGGGTTTTTTCTTTTTTTCTTTTTTTGAGGGTGGATACAGAACTCTCCTTCAACCCTCTACATACCATGTTTCCCCAAAAATAAGACTGGGTCTTATATTAATTTTTCCTCCAAAAAATGCATTAGGGCTTATTTTCCAGGTAGGTCTTACTTTTGGGGGAATACAGTACTAAATACATCCGATCTTAACTGGGGCTTATTTTGGGGTTGAGTCTTATTTTAGGGGAAACAGGGTACATGCCCCACACATATCAGAATTTTGGCTTGGAATTAAATTAAAACATTTGCCTTCTCTGTGTAGAAGAAGGATAACAATATGCATATTCAGTCAGACTAAATACTTTAAGATATGTTGAAATTAATAGGAGAGAGATTAGTGTGCATTAAAAAGTTTATCTTAAATAAATAGGATTAAAATGTGCTTAATCTTGACTGGATTTACTTGGTAATAAAGCCATTTCATTGCCCTCCCACAGCTATGTTGTACATAACATCACAACAGCATTTAACAGCTGGTGAAGGACTATAAGCATCCATGGGCAATAGTTTAAATAAATCTCATGCTTGCCTATACACCTTACACCTGGTGTTCCTTGGCAATCTGCTTGATTGCTGTACAGGAAATGCATAAATTTGCAGTCAATAACATAATAGGTGGTACAGCATATCCAGTTGGGTTGGTTGCAAGCCCAGCCACAATGTACATGAGCAGGAAAAGTTATGAGTACTTGATGGATGTTTTATGGACATAAACTGCTCCTTCCTCTTAGCTCTTCAAACCTCCAATCAGAAAAGAAACAGTATGGGGAAGATTATGAATTACCTACTAAAATAAAGCACTCCTGTTGTCTAATAATGAACAAAAGGGACTTGTGGGAAAAAAAATAAGACAGAATCTAAAAATGATAAAAGCAAAACAAAGAAGTAATTGGACTTCCAAAACACCGTTTCCACTAAAGGAGCTTCTTATTATAAGAGATCATCATATTTTCATTGTGCAGGAATTAGTGGGAGATTGACTGGATCTGATTTCCTTGGGTATATAATTGATCATTTTAGAATAGATGTTCCATAATAACATCTTTGTGAAATATTGTGTTTTACTAATAAGTTATCTGTTGGTTGTATGTGTACCCAAAGATAGAACATATCTGGAACAATCAGGTGGCTGGGATTTTGAATGATAATTCCATTATATGACTTGCTCATGGTTTACCTATGGCAGTGATGGCTAACCTTTTTGCCGTCGAGTGCCAAAAGAGGGGGAGCATGGGGTGGTCGTGTGCCTGCATGCCCACACTCATAATTCAATGCATCCCTCCCCCGCGCGTGCGTGCGTGACCCCCCCGTGACCCCCCCTGCTTTTGGCACGCAATGGCAAAAAGGTTACCAGTGGGCCTGGTAGCCCTGTTTTTCACCCTCCCCAGGCTCCAGAGGCTTTCTTGGAGCCTGGGGAGGGCAAAAATGGCCTTCCCCATCCCCCCGGAGGCCCTCCGGAGGCCGGAAACAGCCCGTTTCCTGACTTCCAGTGGGCCTGGAAGGCCCAAAAATCAGCTAGCCAGCACGAATGTGCGTGCTGGAGCTGAGCTAGGGCAATGCTCAGGTGCCATAGGTTCGCCATCATGGACCTATGGTTTTAAATATCTTCATGTTAACCATTTCAAATGAGCAAATTGCAGACCTGTAATTGCTCTTGGATGCTGCAATACAGTTTGTTTATAATGCGCTATACCAAAGGAGTAAGACCAAAACATTAGAATACCAATTTTGAGAAGCTATTTTTAATTTTAAAAAATCATTAAGCTTTAATAAAATTGTCATTAAATAAAAAAGAAAATCACTAAACTGAAGGTAGCATTGGCAAATATTTGTTATTTTAATCTCTTTATGGTGCCTTCTTTCTTTTGTAAACCACCTACATTATATTTTGAATTTTATGATGCTTACAGTAACAGAGTTGGAAGAGATCTTGGTCATGTAGTCCAACCCCTTGCTCAGGCAGGAGACCTATACTAGGGATTTGAACCGCCAAACTGCCAACCTTTCTGATTGACAAGCTCAGTGTCTTACCCACTGAGCCACATAGTCAGGTATGATTTGTATGATTCTTCTCCTTTGCCTAAAAAAATAAAGAAAGAAAAAGAAAGAGTGTGTGTGTGTGTGTGTGTGTGTGTGTGTGTGTGTGTGTGTGTGAGAGAGAGAGAGAGAGAGAGAGAGAAAGAAAGAGAGAGAGAGAGAGAAATTATTGTGTCGGCAGTTTTATCACATGAGAAACTTTTTTCAAGTTGTTCTAACAAGAATTCGGTCTGATTGCTTTGTAACCAGTCTCTTCACACACGGCCAGAAAACATGTTAATGAAAGCTCTGAGATTTGAAAGAATAATTCTGAGATCGTCAAGAATTATTAATGTACCAGGGTCTAGGAATGGGAATTAATGAGAAAACACTACAATCTCTTACAATTTGCATTTAGTAATCAAATCACAAGAAATTTCTATAAATCTTTCTTAGCAGCAGCAACAGAATATACTGAAAATATCTGTGGGAAGTTGTGGAAAAACTGTGCTCAAATCTCTACTCGGTTTGTGCATTTAATGGCATAGTTTAAAACTTAAACTGCTGCTTTTTCCCCAGCACTTGTGTTTTGATAATATTTGGAGAAGGATGACCTTAATAAATTCTACTGAATTTGGCTTAGTGCAAAATGCACATAGCTTTGTAGACAGAATTGTCAGTTTAGAGCACAGGTGTCAAATTCACTGCGTCACATTGCCGTCATGTGACATTCCATGATGATTTTCCCATTTGCGGAGCTGGGGTGGGCGTGGCCCACAAGTCATGCATCCAGCCTCTGGGCCGCCAGTTTGACACCCTGGGTTTAGAGAAAAATTTTAAATTTCCTAGGTAATATCTCAATAGGAACAACAGGATTTATTAAATATTTCATATCATTGTTCAGTATTTTCTGACCTTCTCATTAGCATATCTTGACCCTAATTAAATAATGCCTTTTAAGTCTTTGATTAGACCCTTCCTTCTAAACATCATAAATGCAAATTGAGATAGTTTTTAAAATGGAGCTTAAAATAGCCTTTATTTTAGAATCTAGCCTAATTTCATAGCCATAATACGTATTCTTCATCCCGAAAGCATTTTTTTCACCAAGAAACTAAATTACCTATAATAAATCATGTTCCTCACCTTGACTTTCCCAACATATTAAAAGTTAGTAATTCACTGGAAGACCAAGCTTTAAGCATACGAAGTAACAGACAGCAAATGCCACCTCTGCAAAGAAGCTAGAGAAACAAGACTGGACTACTGTAATGCTCTCTACATGGGGCTCCCCTTGAGGAGCACCTGGAGACTCCAACTGACCCAGAATGGGGCCATGCGGGTGGTTATGGGAGCGACATGGTGTTCCTATGTAACACCTCTCCTGCGCGAGCTGCACTGGCTCCCGGTGGTCTTCCGGGTGCGCTTCAAGGTGGTTAGAGCGCTCCATGGCTCAGGACCTGGGTACCTACGAGACAGCATTCTGCCACCAGCAGCCTCTCACCGGCCAATACACTCCCACAGACAGGGGCTCCTCAGGGTCCGTCAGCCAAACAGTGTTGACTGGTGGCCCCCAGGGGGAGAGTCTTCTCTGTGGGGGCACCAGCCCTTTGGAACGAGCTCCCCCCGGAGATACAGAGGATCCCGGATTTACACACTTTCTGCCGTGCCCTCAAGACTTTTTTATTCCAACAAGCAGGGCTGGCCTAACTCTTTTTAATTGTTTAATTTTAATTTGTTTTTAAAAACAGGGGCGTTTTAATTAGTATGGGCCAAATTTATTTAATATGTTTTTAAACTGTTTTTTAATTTTTATATTGTATGTGTTTTATCTTTGGCTGTTCACCGCTCTGACTCCTTCGGGAGTAGGGCGGTATATAAATCTAAATAAACTCAAACTCAAAAAGTGGACCAACAAGTTAGTTCCTATAAAAAGATCATACAGATTGACTACAAATAGCAATATGAGAAAAGTAGCAGCAATGGTACACTGGAATATTAGCAAAAAGCAAACCACTACCCTCTGCTTGCAAGCAAGATCTATGGGAACCACAAAGTGGGCAAAGTAATAGGAAACGAAGAAGCTAAAGTACTCTGGAATTTTAGATGGGCACCTGCCACATAACAGACTTATAACAATTATTGATAAGACAATATATATATACATTTGGATAGAGGATGTTGCAGAATAAAAGAGAAAACAACTGGAAAAAATCACAAAATATAAAGACATGCAAATAGAAATACCGATTATATCAGGCGATTTGGGTGCAATCCAGTGGTGGGTTGGTCCCGGTTCGCACCGGTTCGCAAGAACTGGTAGTAAAAATTTGTAGTAATTCGGAGAACCAGTAATAACATTGGCTGGCCACGCCCCCAAACTGGTCCCCAGTCCGGTCGCTGCTCGCTTACCCTGCCCACCTCATCAGAGGCTTTTTTTTTTTTACTTTTAAAAGCATTTTTTGGCTGAAGAGGTTGTAGAAAAAAAATGCCTTTAAAAGCCTCTGGCGATCCCAGCTGAGTTGCCTGATGTCAGAGGCTTTTAAAAGCATTTTTTTCTGCAACCTCTTAAGGTTGTAGAAAAAATGTTTTTAAAAGTGAAAAAAAAAAGTTGGCCATGCCCACCCAGTCACATTACCCCCCACCAAGCCACGCCCACAAAATAAGCCACACCCACAGAACCAGTAGTAAAAAAATTTAGAACCCACCCCTGGTGCAATCCAAAAACAATAGGCGCACCATTTGAACACCATCAGTGTTTATAATGTCGAATCAGTCAATTGCAAAAGATAGCTTCACTTGGAGCAGCTTACATCCTGCAACAATACCTTTAATACCATCAAACAACATGTGCCTATCCAAGTTCCTTGGGAAGGACTCGATAGGTGGATAAAAATGCTAAATCCCATCTACATATCTGCCAGAATATTCATGACTGGGAAGACATGGTAACAAGGTCAGCCAATGAATAGGCATAGCAACTAAGTCAGCCAATTGGGAGCTGAGACAGACTGGAGCCAGGGTGTGTCTTAGACTGCAGGTTCTGAGTCTTTATAAGAAAAACGAAACTGAAATCAGTGTGTCTGATCTGAGCTGAAATGAAACTGAATCTGCTGTTGGTATTGTAAATTTACTTCATGTATTATTGTGAATATAAAGAAGTTAATGAATCCTGCCGCATCAGTTTATCTGTGTGTGCTTCTGGATTTGATTTTTGCAACAAACTCTGACAACATCTGGCTGACTAGATGACCAACTATAACAATGACAACAAGTCACCCAACTTCCAAGGACTCTAATGATCTTTTTCTAATATTTCCTCCTCTCTCTCTTAGGAATGAAATTGACTAGAAATTGTACTTGGCTGTAATGGATGATAGTCAACAAAACTATTATAGATAATAACAGAATAGTGACCTTTTCTGATAATTATTACTGTGATGCATTTCGAGTAGTCGTTTGTGATATAAAATGTCAGTTCAGAAACAGCAAAGAAAAGGATGTACTAGGAAGAGATTTTTAAAAGCGCATTTAAGCAGAAACAAGAATCAAATATAACTGATTGCCACAACACAATAATGTGGCAAGTCCTGCTTGTATTATTAATATGTTTTGCCTGTTTTAATTAGACTTAAACTTAATTTAATTTTATAAAGGCATCATACAAACACCATTTGATCCTTTGCCGCTTAGTAACCCAGGAAACCAGCATTTGATGATATTAGTCTTTTTTTTTTAAAGGCAGGATTTGTAATTGTTTTCAGCTAGCGTTCTTTGTTCATAAAGAACAGCTCCAAACGATAAGTCTGAAGACAGAATATGAATATATTCCTGCATATGTAAGCACAGAATAGAAAATCAACTTGCCGTGCACAAGTACCTTAAGGCAACTGGATTTTATTCAGCATTTCAGGAGAAAAGGCCATGTCTTTCAAAGGCACCTCATAAATTGCATTGTAAAGTTCCATATTTAATTCTTCACACATACTTCACTGACAATGTGCCCTGAAAAGAGATTCTTAAGTATTGGAGTATGAAATTATGGGGACGAAAACATTAGGCCTATCTGTAAGTTTTACTAAGAAAATCCCTCAGCAATCTTTTATCCATTACACGTTATGTCTCATGTCTTAATCTGACATTGCTTTGAATTAACTCCCAATTTTCCTCAGAAGTTACAGAGCTAACCAAAATATAAATGAAATAGCCAAACAAGATTCTTCATACATTTGGCACATTTATGAAGTTACATGAAATGACATGTTATACTTACATGTGTATAACGTGTGTGTGTGTGTGTGTGTTTGGTTCTAACAGTAACCATCCATGAAGGGAAGAAAACTGCATTGCCTATTTCTCCCAGATATCGTGAAGTGAATAAGAAGTGGATCATCTTCGCAAGCAAAAGGAAATTCCTCATTATTTCACCCACTGGAGTATTCTAAACCTCCTCTTAAATCAGGCCTGGATTTATTCCTTATGACCTAGGATTCTCATCAAAGGTGGGAGGGATATTAACTGTCTATTCCTCCCACTTACTGCTTCCCCAAGGTATTTCTACATTATTTTTTTATCTCCTTGCTCAGAATCCCACTATTTTCGCTTCTTTTAGAACATCTGGGTAGCTGAACCCCCCCCCCCTTTAGACCATCCCATCTCTTATTTTTCTTTCTTTTGCTCTTAACCATTCTGCCTGACAGTTTTTCTTTTTTTTAAGTCCACCCTCAATACACGAATTTTAATAAAGATGTACGTATGAGTAAATATGTCAGCATTTCAGTGATACAGCTTTGGATGCAGTAATATGAAATTCAGCAGCACTGAACATAAGCCCAGAGACAGAGTACCAATTAGGTTTACTGTATGCCACAACAAAGGACAAATGTTATACAACTGAATAAACAACATTTTTAAAAGAAATGTCCATTTCTGGATCATGTACAATTGTAGGGAATAGGTAAAGATAGGCAGCCTTTACAACAAGGTTTCTTGCAAATCAGTGACCTACGTTCAATATAGATGAAATGTTTGGTGCAGTGGTTAAGGTGCTATAAACAAAGTGATGGTGACTTTTTACTTCAGGCCTGAAGGCCAGCTGAGGGACTTTGGACCAGTCACTCTCTCTCTCTGCCCAACCCACCTCACAGGGTTGTTGTTGTGGGGAAAATAGGAGGAGGAAGGTTAGGAGTTTAAAGTAAGAAAGGTGGGATAAAAATCTAACAGAGATAGTCCTCAATTTATTTGTTTGTTTGTTTGTTTGTTTGAGTACATATTAGATTATTTATTTATTTATTTATTTATTTATTTGAGTAGATATTAGATAATATATATAAGTATAAGCATGAAATGAATATATAAAATGAGTACAATTAAAGGGAACATTAGGACAGAGATGGTAGGCACGCTGGTGCTCTTATACACACCCCTTACAGACTTCTTAGGAATGGAGTAAGGTCAACAGTAGTCAGTCTTTACAACCACAATTGAGCCCACAATTTATGTTGTTAAGTGAAAAATTTGTTAAGTGAATTTGTTCTATTTTAAGGCTTTTCTTGCCACATTTGTTAAGTGAATCATGGCAGTTGTTAAATTAGTAACATGGTTGTTAAGTGAATCTGGGTTCTCCATTGATTTTGCTTGTCAGAAGGTCGCAAAATAACTCCTGAACACTGCAACCGTCATAAATATGAGTCAGTTGTTAAGCATCAGAATGTAAATCACGTGACCATGGGGATGCTGCAATGGTCATAAGTGTAAAAAACAGTTATGTCAGTACGTTCAGTGCCAATGTAACTTTCAGGTGTCACTAAATGAACTGTTGTAAGTCAAGGACTTCCTGTAAATGAATGAATGAATAGCAGTCTTGTGCCGCAGCAGTTGTAAAGTAAGAAAACATCCATTTGTTTTCCTTTCCTCCAGTTCTCCAGAATGTCTCTAGCTTCTTTCTTTCTTTCTTTCTTTCTTTCTTTCTTTCTTTCTTTCTTTCTTTCTTTCTTTCTTTCTTTCTTTC